>JBBMKF010329760.1:0-15163 GCA_037834155.1 Curcuma caesia
TGAACAGGTCAAGATGTGGATAGCATAAGGTGCAAACTACAATTAATGATTTAAATAAATTTTGCTAGTTAAATAGCGATCAAATATAATTTTCAATCATAATTAATTTTGATCGTTAAATTGATAGTTAATTTGTGTACACTAATGCCCGTTTAATAATTATCATCATTAAATTAGTGATCGATTAAAATTTTTTATCATAAATTAACAATGAATTTTAAAATTTATGATTAAATGAATGATTAATTAAATTTTTAATCATAAATTAACGATGAATTTTAAAATTGATCATTAAATTAGTGATCTATTAAATTTTTTATTACAAATTAACCATGAATTTTAGTCATTAATTAATTAACAACCGATTAAATTTGTATAAATTTTAAAATTAATCATTAATTTATTGATCGATTTAATTTTTTATTACAAATTAGAGCATCCACAACCCACTTCCATTATAACATCATCCATCTCATTAATAAAAAGCATAAAGTCTACTGCCATATATATATATACTCGTTATAATAATATATCTTTTTCACTCATATTCCTTTTAACATTAATAATTATTATTTATGGGTCCCACTATATATTCAATTATCTTAAGATTATATCATATTAAATAAATATATTTTAAAAATATTGTAAAATGTTAAAATTATTATTATTATTTTTTAATAGTAATCTTACTTTTAAAATAATAATTTTACTATTTAAAAAATAATATTAAAAAAATTTAAATATATTTATTAAATAAAATAAATATTTATTAAAAATTATTAAAATTAACTGTTTTAATAAATATAATTAAAAAATAAAAAAATTCATGTGAAGTGGGTTATATAAACATATGATTAATAATAAATTATTCAACATATGATTTTGTTTTCCAAGAGATCCGGAACACTAGACCTACTAATTAGTAGGTTATATAAAACTATTTGAGTATTTTAATTGTGTTATGATTGGTATGATGTGGGAACGGTTAATATGACTATGATAGATTGGTTTGTTGGTGAAAAAAAAGGAGTTTCTAATGTTTATTATTTTTTCATGTCATGGGATTTGGAGGTAGCTTGGAGTCCGGTGGTGTGGAGGTCAGAAGTTATACTTAAACATCGGTTTATCTTGTGAATGCTAGCAAATGGACACTTGAGGACTGATCGCATGGAGTATGAGCCTAACAAGTTGTGTGAGTTATGCCAAGTTCATGAAGAAATCAACCACCACTTATTTTTTGAATGTCCCAAGGTTTGTGAGGTATGGGGCAAAGTCAAGCATTGGCTTGGTATTAGACAAAATTTTACTTCTTTTGACGAGATGCAGCAGGTTCTTCGACGACATTACAAAAATGGGCAACAAAAAACCAAGGCGTGCTACCTCGGCATCTCTAGCTTGATATACTATATATGGGAGGCATGAAATCAAATGTATTATCAAGGATTTATCCCAACTTTTAATTGGATATTTTGCAAGGTGCAGGTCCATGTGTATCAGTTTGTAGATCTCAAGTCACTGTAGTATTCAAGTTGTCGTGGTGTTGGTGGTGTTATGAGTTTGATGCAGTTTTTTGTGTGATGGGTTATATATGTGTGTCCAACGACTAATGTTGTCTAGGCTATGATGTTCATCTTTTTCTGCAAAAGGTGGAATCCGCCATCTTAGCGGTCCTACACGGTCGGCCCCACGATCATTTGTGAGGAGGTAAATCAATAAATTGGTCACGACGCAGGAGGGTGTTGCCTGGCTTTGTCAGGATTCGAATCTTTGCTCTCTTTTGCAACTCTGCTACGTCGTAACCAACTCAGCTATTCCCCAGAGGCGAAATTGTAGTGGATAAATTTTTTATAGTGACCGGCCCCACTGTCGAAATGGCCTCATATCAAAAAACCCCCTAAGAGATTTTTTGGAGGCACGGTATCACTATATTGATAAGAGCAACATAATGGTATCGTACCCTAAGGGATTTTTTTTAGAAGCACGGTACCGCTATGATATTGATCTTTTAATTGTACATTTAAGGGATCTAACATCTTTTATTTTATCAACTATTTTTCAAAAAAAATCTTTTTTTATTTTTATTATCATAAAAATGATGGCTCGTTTTTTGAAAAAAATATATTAAAAGAGCACGCTTATACATTTTCTATTTTAAAACTATTCTTTTTAAATATTATTATAATAAATTTGCGTAAAAGTAGATTATCAATTATTTTGCATTGTAGCGACAAAAAATTCTTTTTGAAAGTTTTTATCATTTTTTTAAAATATAAAGCTTACATATTTATCATCAATAATTGTGTGTGTTTTTATGGTGAGTAAGGAAATTAGTCACGCATAAAGTTTTGAAAGTGAGAATTTTATTACAACTTTTGCACGAGCTTTTTTTTATTTATCTTTAGAGATAAATGTTGAAATTATCTCAAATTTGATTACGATGTTTATGAATACAACTAATGTTGATTGAAGTATCTTTTTGTCATTATTTTTTTATATTTAAATGGTCTTAAGTATATATCTAATTTTAACATTTACTACCATTTCTTTGGTATGATAATGGATGGAATATAGAGAGTTGGTCCATTGTTAATAATAGTTAAGGTTGGAGCTAAGTCGAATCAAATTTTATAATATTCAAAATTATTAGATATGATAACTAAGTTAAGCTGAGCCGAACCTACAAGGAATTAAGTCGTTGAAATAATTATTCAAGTTTAATTTTTTTTATGAGTTTGAACTTGTTCAAGTTTAGTTTAAGCTTCGTTCGTTTAGATATGTTTAAAATTTTTATATTTTAAATTTGTTTGGTTGATTATTGAATTTGACAATAGAGACTTATTTGTTTATTTTAATTTTTTTTATTTATTTAGTATATTAATAGAAGTTTTATCAATGAGTATGAATCATGAAAATTAATGTTCAAATTTATTTGAACTTATTTATTTAATTAATTATATATATATTGAACAAATATAAATAAATTTTTACCAAGTTAAAAGGCAACCAATTCACTCTTCTAGAGTAACATTCACAGAGATAGTCAATGGGGTTAACTGAGATTTATCATTTTTTTGAGTAACATTCACAATCGTAGTCAACTATAGCATCTCGATTTATCTTCTCATAAATAGTCGTAGAATCGACCGTGTGAGGCTGCTAGGTGGTGGATTCTACCTTTTGCTGAAGTAGAGTAATATTCACAAATATTGAATAGGGTAAGACATAGTTATAAATCCAAAATTAAACATTTTTAACATTAGAATTGGAGGATCTAAGTCATCTACAACTAGAACTCCCTCGCTAATATAAATGTTAAATATATATTAATAATTACTCATATATGATATGTAGGTTTTCTTTTTTAAAACAAAGCCAAGGGAAATTAATTTAAAAACAAAATATTATTTTATGATTTCATAATTACTTATTACTTATACACTTGTAGAATTTGTGAATAAATTATAAATATTATTTTATAACTAGAGTGGCGAACCCATCTATCAAAAATTTATCATATGACAAAGTAAATTAATCTGTCATCTTGACAGACTAAAAAATCCCTAATTCAATTAAATCCAAAATGAATTACGGTTAGGCGAGTCAGTCGAGTCCATTAAAAGAAATAAAAAATTTAAAATTTTCATGTTTGAATGGTAGATTAGGTAGGTGAGTTACTTCATAAACTCATCCAATTTTCTATTTTAATTTTAAATTTTAAAAGAAAAAAATTCTTCTTGACCCATAGGTCAATCTAAGTTTGTCATAGTTTATCATCTAGATCTACAATCCACATGGATTAATCTGTTTAAGTTCATTTTTAAATAAATCGATAAATTTTATTTGATGGGATCAGTTAATCCGACAACTATCCAATCCAAATTGATAATTTAATATAATATATAAAGATCTCAAACCATTTTTAAAAAATGTACTATATAATTTTGGCCAAATATGCTTAATGGACTAACATAAAAGCCCTTCGATTTAAAATTCCAACAAATAAATAAATTAATGATGAAAATGAAAATAAAAAAAAACGGATGCAAGTGACATAGTTAAATTTAGATATTTTCAAATAAAAGATTTTAAATAAAAGCTACATTTATAACAAAGAGAGAAAAAATATCTATTTTTCAATGCCGGAGTAAAGTCACATTAAATCACATTGATATAAAATATTCTATAAAAATCATTCTTCTATTTTCTTTTCTCCCCATTTTTACCCATACAAGCTTCTATTTTTAATAATTTTTTATAAAATAAATATTTTTTCCCTAATATATTTCCCACGTAGACATTTTGTCATTGTAATTCTTGTTTTTTGTTTTTGTTAATTTTGTATTCAAATTATTTTTAAAAAAAAGTAAATATTTTTAAAAATAATAAATGTTTTTTAATATGTTTTACAATTAACTGGTGCAGTGGTACTGCAGCGTCGTCGCTGCTGCTTTCCCAATAAAACAAAGGTGTGGTCTTTTTCAACCACTGGCCCTCCTTCTCTCATTACTGCTCTTTAAGATCTCCGTCTCCCTCTCTTTCTCCTCGTTGGTCTTCGCTCAATCTTCCCTCGATCCCTTCTGCCTCTGCGAAATCCTGTCGCTGGGGCCACGCTTGCTGCTCGAAGCCTCAAATGCTCCGACTCTGAGGCGCATGCTGCAACTCGGTGGCCAAGGCCGTGGGTAGCTTTCCCGTTTATCCATAACCAGAAGAGGCCTCCCGAACCCTCTCCAGACGGTCCTCCACGCCAGAAAGATCAGACCTGGATTCGGCAGACACTCCATTGTATTTGATCCTGAGGCGAGTCTCCCACTCTTCCCATTTCATACGGTTCCGTCCGGAAACGCTTTATATATTGCCAGGGGAACTGAAAAGGAACGGTCTTGCAGGGACGACGCTTTTTGTTTTTGTTATCCTTTGTGTGTACGATTTGTGTTAGGAGGGGTGGAATTGATTTTCATTGCTGCTTCTGCGGTCCATGTGGTGTATTGAAGAGGATTATCTGGAATCCACTAGTTTCGAGATTTTCGATCTAGGGTTTCCCCCTTTTATCAATCCATGCCGTAAATAATGTGTTTTTTTTGGCTTAAGCCTTTTCTTTCCCCTATTCAGTAAATCTTTCACTTTACCTGATCGTGAATTCCAATTGTTTTAGTTAGGCGCGGGGACCATCGATTAACTCGATCTCTGCTTCTTAGATGGTCCTTCCAATCTTCTATGGATTACTTTTAGTATGTGTGCTACCTTTTATGTCCGTAAGCTTTGTCGTTATGGAGCAATATTATGATATTTGTTCCACCAATGCCCCGACACTATTTTCAGCTAAGAAAGTGGAGTCTTTTCCTAACTCAAATCAAGTATCAAGTATCAAGGAGCTTTTACATTGTTTTCCTTTCAGGTTGTTTTTACTTGGAGCTGTTGTAATGAAGGGTAAATCATGTAGTTTAAAGATTTGCTTATTTTCACAAAAGGGATCAAATTTAGAGGGATGAGCAGCAAGATGCTTTAATTCAACAGTTTTTTTGATTAATGAGCGGATGGATAAAAATGAATAAGGCCCTTTGGCTCCTCCTTTCCATCCATGTAGGCTCACCAGTAAGTGGGTGGACATGGAAAGTGACCAAATGGCAAAGTTATAGTTGTGTCTCTTCAAATGACCACTTCTCCCCGTCTCACCTCCACATGTTTCCATTAATTTCCATGTGCATTGAATTAGTCACACCTTAAATGAGAGGAAAAAGAAGAAAGGAATTAATCCATCTTCCTTCCGTCCACTTCTTGGTGAAATCAAAGGGCAAATGTAATATCACTTATTTATGTTGTATTTATTTGCTTCTCATTTATGGAGTAAAATTTTAGCAACAAAAGGGTTGCTTATCTGAATTAGTGCTCATTCTTGCAACTCTAGGACCTCTTCCTTGACTTTATCATCTTTGCTGACCACATTTAGACAGACCTAGAAAAGATTAAGGTAATCAAGGACTATCCAAGCCGCATGCCGTTCAAGAAGCTCAAAGCCCTCATGACTTCATGACCTTTTATTAGGGGGATTTTAGTACCATCATGACTCCTGTAACCCTGCCTTAAGAAAGGATAATTTTAATAGACTAAATCTCTCTAAAGGATGACTAAGTCCCTTGTTATTAGAAAATTCTCTAAACTATTTGAGATGTTCTGTAGCGTGTCTGGGATAGGTACTGTATAGGAGGAACATTGAGCTAAAAAGGACATCCAATTGCAGTTTTCCATAGAAACTCAATAAACTCGAGAATTCTATTCCACCTATGACAAAGAGTTTTATGTTATTGTTCAAACCATTAGACATTGACAATATTACTTACTATCCCACGAGTTCATCCTCTATTTGAATCATAATGTAGGATTAAGATTAGGGGGATGAATAGCCTTAAACGAAACTTAAATGTAGTAAGAAACTAATTCCGCAACAAGAAAACTAAAAGCAATGCACAATCAAACAAATACACAAAAGAAAGAGAGAAACAATGCTAACTCAATGATTTATGTGGTTCCACAACCCCAAGCTCCTATTCTATGGCTTATGACCATTTAATAGGTCACTCCACGAATCTCACTAACTCTCTCCTTCTCGGAAATCTTTTGGAGGTGGAGAAACATCTTACAATGCCTTGATTACAAAAGTGCAAAAGAGAAATTACAATGAGTAGAGAAAAGAGTTTCAGAGTAGAGAATTTTATAGAGAAACTCTGTTGTAGTCCTTTTGTCGGGGTTGATTGCTCAATTGACTCATTTGAAGGTCTAGGTTGTCTTCAGTCGATTGAAGCATTCACCAAGCAAATTCTAAGGCTTTTGTCCAAGCCTAATTTATCCCTCGATTCTCCAATTTTACATCTACATTTACAATCATTGTTGCATAAATGAAATCCACCAAGTCATTAGAGAATACTCTTCCCCAAACCTCTCCAGGATTTTGTTTGGAGTTTTCTTCACCTTGTCAAGCTTTTAGGTAACCTTGACTTGCTTTGCCAGACATAGTCCTTTGTCTAACATCAAAATTGATTGCACCAACAGATAAGGCATTGACATTCAGCCTTAGAAGAAGCTTAAGTAGCAAACATGCCAGGTTGGTGAGTTTCAGTCAATTGGTATTTTCTTTTTTTATAATAATCAGTAATAATTATAATCTTAATTATATTCTAGCATACCTCCCTTATTTAGAATGTTTATTTGCAGGATTGCTTTTCAGTAAGTCTATACAAGTGGTTCAAAGTCCTATAATTCAACATTTTTTCAGCTAATAAAAAGAATTCCAGTTTGTTTTCTTTGCTTGAAACTTTATTCATTGTTCGTCTTTTGTGCAACATCATGCTATTTCTTTTATTTGTGGCTCTTTATTTTGATTTGTCTTTTTTTTTATAAGTTGTATAATGTGCCAACTATAGAGCTGAGTAATACCACTGGGATCATAGTCTGGGCTTATTGTTTCCATGCAGCTTGAATGCTTTTACCTCTACTAACCTGGACTTTGGCATTATCAGGGCAATGACAATATTCTCAATGCATGGTTTCCATCGATCTGTTTGATCATTGTTTAGAGGTCCAAATCATGGAGCCTTCTTTCCTGGTTATCAGATTTTGCATTCTGTGATTTTTATCCTACCGATGTTTGATAGATCACAAACCATTTTAATGTGGGCCTATCAAACAACTCTCCAAGTGAAGCATTTTGCGTGATGAAGATTTCAGACACTCTATGCAATTGGAGGAGTTTGGCTTGGGCATGGAGAGAAATTTTTGCAGTCAGCTTCCTTCTCTTACATCCCTCCATTTGATTGCATCAGGTGGTCAGCACTCTGAAATTAGTGTTGCATACTTTTCATGGCCTATTTCTACCCTAATGCATGCTGCCGCAGAAGATCGAGCTAATTACTTTGCTAACCTCCAGAAAGGAATACTACCAGCACATGTTGGCAAATTGCCAACTGGCCAGCAAGCCACAACACTACTTGATCTGATGACTATAAGAGCATTCCATAGTAAGATTCTTCGTCGTTTCAGTCTTGGTACTGCAATAGGATATAGAATCAGAGAGGGGATATTGACTGACATCCCAGCAATTCTCGTTTTTGTTGCTCACAAAGTGCACAAGAAATGGCTCAGTCTCAACCAGTGCCTGCCATCTACCCTTGAGGTAAATAGTAGTTGCATGTACAGTTGGGTTGTTATGAGAATGAGGATTCCATGCTGCAGTTAATTTTGATGTTACCATGCCCTCTATCCTTAATAGAGATTTAAAATTTTTCAGGGTCCAGGGGGCATATGGTGTGATGTGGATGTAGTGGAATTCTCTTATTATGGCGCACCAACACTAACTCCCAAGGAGCAATTGTACAATGAGCTTGTAGATGAGCTGCGAGGAAGTGATCAATGTATTGGTTCAGGCTCTCAGGTACTAAGTAGATTATTTAAAACCAAATGCTTCTAATACTTCTACATGTATGGAATAGCTTATTGTGCAACTATTAAATAAATTACTAGATTTTGTGAAGTTCATTGCTTGATGAATGAAAAGGAATGCCACATAAACATGGGCTTTTGACTTCTATTTTCTAAGAGTTATTGTTGGACTAACAATCTTTGTTGTTTAATGGTGCTTTGAGACATTCAAATCAGTTGATTACTGTTTCTTCTATACTACACTGCATCAGGTTCCTAATCTGGTTTGTTTTTTGAGTGATTTGGAGTGTACGATTGTGTTTTGACAAAGTTTGTTTGTACCCAATACTCAATGCTTCATGTATCATACCCCTTTTAGCTTCTTGCCTGTTAGAACCTATTAGACAATTTAAAGAATCTTAGGGAAGTGAGTTGTTGTGTTAGTCCAAGTTCAGCTACATTAGTCCATCTAATGGCAAATTAAAGTGTGAGTGTTATTTTGTTTTCAACTTGTCTTAAATGCAGAAATATAGTTTTTTGAATTAAGCACAACTTAGATTGCTCCAGCTGATGAGTTTTTTTGCTTCTGTTTCTCATTGATCTAGTGCAAACTATGATTTTATCCATGTCTTTTTCTGTTAATATTAGGTTGCAAGCCAAGAGACATATGGGACCTTAGGGGCTGTTGTGAAAAGCCGAACAGGCAACAAACAGGTTGGGTTTCTAACAAACCGTCACGTCGCAGTTGATCTGGATTATCCTAATCAAAAGATGTTCCATCCGTTACCACCCAACCTTGGACCTGGAGTCTATCTTGGTGCAGTTGAGAGGGCCACGTCTTTCATTACAGATGATGTTTGGTATGGGATTTATGCAGGAACAAATCCAGGTAGCTCAAGATCTAGCATTACATTATATTTGATTTCAGCTCCGTGTTCATTCTTGCTAAGAAGCTACTTAGAAATCCTTGTTTTGCTTATTCGTTTGAATGCGATGGGACTGTGAAGTCAATGCTTTTGATAAATTATTCTAGAAGGAATGTGAGATCATGTAAAGGAGAAATGATTTTTTGAAGCCATTTATATTGGTCGAGCTTTATCACTCACACTCCCAAACATATTTCAAGATATTATTCAATTTGATTATTTTGTACACCTGTCTGTCTTTGCTGATAAAATATACCCTTTTCATTCTGGTGTACCTGCAGAAACTTTTGTCCGAGCTGATGGTGCATTTATACCCTTTGCCGATGGATTTGATGTCTCCAGCGTTACCACCTCAGTGAAAGGACTGGGTGAGATTGGTGATGTTAAATTTATTGATCTCCAGTCGCCAATTGACAGTTTAGTCGGGAGAAAAGTTATGAAAGTTGGGAGAAGCTCTGGTTTAACTAACGGAACCGTGACGGCTTATGCTCTTGAATACAACGACGAGAAAGGAATATGCTTTTTCACAGACTTCCTTGTTGTGGGCGAGAACCTGCAAAATTTTGATCTTGAAGGTGATAGTGGGAGCCTTATTGTTCTAACAGGAGAAGATTCTGAGAAACCTAAGCCTATAGGTATCATCTGGGGTGGGACAGCTAACAGGGGAAGATTGAAGCTTAATAGTGGCCATTCTCCCGAGAATTGGACAAGTGGAGTTGATCTGGGTCGTCTTCTTGATCTTTTGGAACTTGATCTCATAACAACAAGACAAGGACTTGAAGGTTTGATTCTTCACTTTTGATGCTGTAAAATTAAATAAATCTCAATGCAATATTTTCTCCTTATCTTCCCTTGTTGATCGCTTTGTATCTTTCTTTCACTTTGTTACTACAGATGCCCTACAGGAGCATAGATTTGCTTTGGCAGCTTCGATCAATTGCACAGTTGGTGAATCATCTCAAATGATAAGGAACTTGCGAGATAAAAAGGATGATGAAATATACAAACCTTTATGCATTGGCATTCAACATTCCCGTTCTGAAGGTGCTACTGGTTCAGGAGTGAATGCATTTCATAAGGATGCTGAGTTTCAGTTTGACAGAGTTGAGGTTGTGAACAACATTGAAGAGCAGCAGTTTGTTCCAAATTTAATTAGCACGTCTCCGGCAATCCTTGTGGAGGATGACAATTTTGAAAGGAAGAATCTATCTGCATTAATAAACCCATCCAAGGATGATAGTTGTATTTCATTGCATTTTGGGGATCATGAAACCTAGGGACAATGTTATGATGATAGCATGGCGATTAGATTTACAAAGACATTCATTGTGTGACTTACGTGTTCAAGTATAACTTTCAATGATATCTGTATAACACGGATGAATTCTACAATTTGAGATGGAAATTATTAACAGCCTTTTGAAGGGAGGACCGAGTTATCTTTCAACTACAGAAAAGCCTCACTTGTTTCTATCTTCGTTAAGTGGATCTACACGAGGTCAGTTAACCATCTGGTCAGACATTTCACATGTTTTCTCGATAGCTTCTCTAAAGTATATGGCCCTGAATATGTAACAGACAATTTCATGAATAGGTTGTCCTTGACTTACTCTTGCATAAATTTGATTTTCATTTATTTTTGCCCTTCCAATATTCAATGCCAATCAAGAATGTAAGTTGTTAGTTTATTCTGATGATAGTTCAATTGTTTAAAAACATCATTAGCTGGATAGTTTAATGCGCCGCTTAGCATATTCAGAGGACAAATAAACATAGTTACTTTGGTTAATGAGTGAATTGGTCACTTTCAATGAGTTAACTACTGTGGACTTGTTTGTTTCCGGTTTGTCGTTACGAGTTGATTGAAGTTTCAATAGAGTTTGGCTTATTTCTTTTGTTTTATTTTTCATGTATATGCATATACTTCTCACATTGCTTCAAGTATGTCCGTAAGGTATAACTTTCGACTATATATGTGTGTTCCTCATTAGCTGAAGCCTTAAATTACATGAACAAGTTTTGTGGTCTCTCTCTCTCTCTTTCTATGTATATTGAGGTCTGCTTGTTTGTTGCACAATACTGAACTTCTCTATGCATCTTTCGCCTCTATTTATGGATACGAAACAGTTTCGCCTCTTTGTCGTCAACCATCCACACACTAGAAAAGCTTTGAGGTTGCCTGGAAATAGTTCAGAAGAATTATCATAGCTGTGTAAATTAGATATGAACAGAAGTAGTTAGGAACCGGTATAAGAACTTGAAACCTTCAATTTCTCACAGGAAGTCACTTTGTTTCAGATAGTTTACAATCAAGCCAAACTGTGTACTTTGCTCCTTTTAGAAGGCCGGAATAGAACGAGGACATGTGAAAGATCAACGACCTAGCAACTGCCACTCGGAGAAGAAAACATGTGATAAGTGTAAAAGGAAAGCCGTCGAACTCTCCTACCTTTGTTTAGCTAGTTCTGTGAGAGAATCCCGTCGAGGAAAAGAAATCAAACATCATCCAATTGTTAGTGAGCGAGTGATTGAAGCTGCCAGATGATCTAGTAGAGGAAAATCATTTCTTTGAAACACTCAATTCTTGATTTCTGCCTGATACTATCTAGTTGATACCTGGCAAGCTAACTCTGATCTAACAAGAACAGCAAGTCGATCCTCGACTAGATCAAGCTGGCAGCTTCAATCTCTCGCGCTAACAAAACAAAAGCCAAGCTCAAGCAAATGGGGAGATAAAGGAGAATGACTAGCAGAACTCCTTTTCCATCTGTTCTATACAAACAACACATCTCATTACCAAACCCTAATATCCTCTACTCGCGCCATTGGCATCAATGTGTGCTCATGGTGTGTTTCGGTCCTTTGCTAGCACAGCTAGCGACAACGACTCTTGTCTCTGTAGGCAGATCAATACGATATCGGAAACAATAATGGCCATGATACTGAAGGATACAATAGCAATCTAGCAGCACACATATATCATATGAATTGCATGCTTAATCTACATATGTTTGTGGCTGTGCTACGAGTTGTAGTGCCTCAAGATATCTGTTGTCTGGCGTATCTCTGTGGGCAAAGAAGGGCACACCCCAGAATCTGTAGGACCAGTGCTCTTATTTAATAGCTCAATCTTTCTGAACTGTTGTTGGCCGATCGACTGTCCCACGACTTTGATGTGTTCATTAAAGGACTGAAAAGGAGGTTTCAAGGTTGTCAAGGTGCAGAGGCAACTTGCATCTTCTTCCTCTTCTTTATAAGTGAGATAGGGTTATGGTGTGACCCATATCTTCCAACTAAGTTGGATTGGGAAAGTAGTTATCGCGCATTCGATATGCGTATATCTGAATCGTCGGAAACTTAGCAAACTAGTGGAGATGAGTGGGTTTAGTAGCTACAAACAAAGAGATTTTTATCCATCTGTATGGTAGCTATAGAGAACACTTCATTTTGAGTTGAAATGATCATCACAAGAACTCTTTGATCCTTCCATTTTGGTTTAAAGAAGCCAAACCTTAGGCCAAATATTTGAGTGTTTTTAGTACAAACTTTAGTAAAAGGTGGAATGGTTGGTCCCACGACCATATGTGAGAAGGTAAATTGAAAAACTGTAGTTGACTACTATGGTGGAGAGCATGAACTCGATTTCGCTGAGATTCGATCCTTGTCTACTTTAACAAATATGTTCCGCACTAACCAACTTAGCCATGTCCGTGGAGCTTAGTACAAACAAACTTATCATTTATGCTTTATTTGGGAGGAGGTGAGGGAAGGGGAAGAAAAGATAATAAGAGGAAGGGAACTTTGAACCTTGTTTGGAAAGAAGTGAGGGAAGAGGAGGGAAGGATAAGTTTTAACCTTCCTTACTCATGAAAAGGGTGATTTTCTTACACTCCAATTTGAGGTGTAAGAAAAAGGAAGACAACTCTGAATATTATGTATTCCAATTTTATCCCTATTTTAAAATCTTAATTCTCAAATAATTTATTTAATCTAAATTTTTTGAATTTCTCTCGTTGAGCACGATTTTTTCATTCTTTTTTATATCAGTAAATTTTTATAGAAATATATGTAAAATATTGATTTATTCTTTGTCGTATCAAAGTGTCCAGATTTTATATTTCGCATACTTATTGTATTGTATGTTTACTCATTATTTCTTTAAAAAATTTTATTTATTTAAATCGTAAATATTAATTTTAGTTGGTCTTATAAGGTAGTTTTGGCAAGAAAAATGTTACATCCATAAGTTTAATAAGCTATATTTATTTTTTTACATGTAGATTTATTTTAAGAAGTCAGAATATTTTTATAATTTTATATATTTAATGTTCGTTTCCTTTTTTTCCGTCCAAACAAGGTAATACATATTACGTTAATGAATCTTCGTTATTTTTATTAATTCCGAGAGGCCACATTTTATCCTTAATTAAGTATGTATTTGTTTATTGTATTCGTAGGCAACTTTTCTTTAAACAAAAAAATAATAAAATAAAGCTTTTTATTTAGATGAAAAAAAATCATCTAAGCAAATGAAGTTTTCTTTTTAAGAATTGATAAAGGAAAACAATAAAAAGAATCAATTACTTACTTTTGAACAAAAATAATAAAGAGGAGGATGGAAGAATTTGTGTGTTTTGAATAAGATTGTTGTCGAGGAGAAGACAAATAAAAATTATCAACTAAAAAGTTTGCTATTAGTTATTTCCTTTCATTTTGACCCTAAAGAAAAAAATAGCATAGAGGTAAAAATATAAGATAAGTTGAGAGGGGCATAAATAATAAATTTTCCCTATAATTTATAAAATAAAATTTTGAATATTTTTAAAATTTATTTTAAAATGATAGAAAATAGATTAAAAATACTTTAAAAAACAAACTAGAATTTTAGAAACTATTAATAAAGATTTTTTTTCAAAAGATAATTAAGCTTAATATTTATTTTTGTATTTTATCCATATAATTTAGAATAACGATAAATTAGAGAAAACTTTCCAAACCCTATTCGTATAATTTAGAATAACGGTAAATTAGAGAAAACTTCCCAAACCCAAATTGAACTTTGTGCGTGTGATAGAAAAAATAATGATAGGTAGCATGAAAAATTGTAGCATGAATGTAGCATGACACACTGCATGCAATGGGTCCCACTGACATGCAGTGGGATTCACATCGTGGGATCCACATCCATACAATTAAGTGTGTCGTGGTATATTCATGCTGTATTTTTCATGCTATCTATTATTACTTTCGAGCCCAAACTGAATTACGGATAGAATTTGGAAATAATTAAATTATATTAAAAATGATAGAAAATAGATTAAAAATGATAGAATTTTAGAAATGCTGCAATTTTGAATATTTTTAAAATTTATTTTAAAATGATAGAAAATAGATTAAAAAAACTTTAAAAAAAAAACAAACTAGAATTTTAAAAACTATTAATAAAGATTTTTTTTCAAAAGATAATTAAGTTTAATATTTATTTTTGTATTTTATCTATATAATTTAGAATAACGGTCAATTAAAGAAAACTTTCCAAACCCTATCCCTATCCGTATAATTTAGAATAACAGTAAATTAAAGAAAAACTTTCCAAACCCCAACTGAATTACTTTCGAGCCTATAAAATAAGAATAACACTGTAGCTTATCAAAAATACCTAATCACGCCTCTCGACGCGACACCTCCTCTCACGTCTGCCCAATTTTCGGCCGATCCCTGCTTCGTCTTCAACTCCGTAAAACGAAGGAAGGAATCATGGTCGGAACCCGCAGTACGCAGCAATCGGACGAGGACGTTGACCACTACGCCGTGTTAGGTCTTCC
>JBBMKF010330294.1:0-15160 GCA_037834155.1 Curcuma caesia
GCCTAGTAGAGAGTTGACTACCTAAGGCTTGTTAAGGAATCCTAGATACATTAGGAGGTCCCCAAGTCATGTTTATCGATCGACTCAAGGCCTAGACTGTACAACGGCTTATACCAAGCTTCATGGAGTAATGAATGATCATACAGTACAATTTGACATATAAGAGTTTCCAAAGACTAGAGAAGGTCATCGAACAAACTAGGATTAACAATTTAGTGGATGTAGAGTTTGAATAAATAGAATGATTCTGTTTGAGACCAACAATCTATTAAATGAGTTTTTAGTTAACTCAGAGGATGAGAAGTCAAGTGAATGTTTTTTAGTCAACTAGATATATGGTTGTTTGACTCCAACATTTAAATTTCAATCATCCAATTAAGTGAGCAAGGGTTGCTAGTTAATTAGAGGCATTCAATGTAAGTTAGTGAACGTTTGATCCATGACTATATTGTTGGAATGTAATGACTATCTAAAGGTATTGGTGCAATCATGACTCAAAGTGGTTAGATTTGATTATGAGTTTTGCTATGTTAGGGAAAAAGTTTAAGTTAGGTTTACATACTTCTAATGTGTGTGTAAAGTTATGTACAGACTCGGTAAAATACAAATGAAGATTTAGAATGATTAAGGTTGACAATTAACTTGATGACTCGAAGTCCACAAGAGAACAAAAAAGGAATGGAACATCATAGGGATTACATAATGAGCAGCATCAAAGTAATAATGTTGATGATGATCAGAATGAAACAAATTGCATATGTAAAGAGTGAAGGATATGTGGAACAAGTCGAGGGTTTGGTGTATCCAAACAACTAGCAATCTGATGAGAGATGACTTTGCGGGCAAAAGTCAAAATGCAAAGATAAACTCTTAAGTTATAGAGTCCAAAAACATGTAACATAGATTAGAGTAACTTTTAATTTAGGTGAAGGCTCAACCATCATAATGGTCATAATTGACGATCCAATCGACTAAAGATGGATTTTGATTAACTAGTGTCTAAGTCGACTTTAATTGATCAACAAACAAATACAAATAGAATGTCTTTTTTTTTGTAGCTGAGTCGACTAGGTTGGGTTTAATCGACTTAGTAGTCAATTGATTGTATAACAGGAAAGTTAGATGACGGTCGCTGATCTGACAGATAGATTGCAACAATTCCACGATAAAAGAATTATAACAACATGATCGATTGAAGTTGGATCAAGTCTACTAAAGTATCCAATTAATGACTACGAAAATAGTCACATGAAAATGCAATCATACTAATAGGCGACATAACAAATATGAACTAAAGATAACTTAGAAGCTATAAAAGACGACCACAGAGAGCTTGCAAAGGTTGACCCTTTGGCTTAACTTCTTACATCTCTAAGTTCTTTTATTGTAATTTTAAGTATTGTGCCTCTTACTTGCTCTCACCTGTTTCTATTTATTGTGAGAAGAATTTTGTATAATATTTTTTCATCTTTAAAAGGATTTAAGAAGAGAAAATTAGTTCAATGTTAATAAAATTTTGTAACTCAGCCACTTAGCATTAGATTTGATCATGATTCAGAATCGTCTGTATGACGATTTAAAAATTTCTAATCCTTAACCTTAATCTTCAAAAGCGATTATGGTTCATGGTTCAAAATCACTGATTATAATTCGATTTACAATTCATGACGATTCAAGATTATTATTTATATTTTATTTTAAAAAGTATTTAAAAATTTATAAATGTGAAAAATTTATAATTTAAAAAATATGAACTTATTTAAGTTGTCTATCTATCTAATTAGGATTAGAGATGGAGTCAGAAATTTTATATTAAGAGGTAAAAGATGTGTATTTATATTGAGAGGAGTTGTACGTATTGCTACTCTCCATTCGCACTTCTATTCGTCCTTTATTTCTATACTCTATATCTATATATCTTGTATTAAAAAATTAGGAGGGGATGATAGCCACCATCGCTGCCTCAAATTTTTAGTGTTTAAAATAAAATTTTAAAAAATATTATTATTTACATAAATACCAATGAATCATCTGTTCAAATCACTAATTCACTTGGGGCCACCCTTAACCGGCCTAATTAAAGGCCAGTTCGATTATAGATCAGGCCCGTTGAATCAGATTAATCGATAATTGATCCGTTGACTCGGTTTCGATTTCAAACCGGATCCGATTCAAATTTGACCAGTGGTCCAGCTCAAACCCAGCCAGACGACCCATGGTTAGATCTACTTAGCATGGTTTTGTGTCAAACCCAGAAATTTTAGAATTGTGAAGGATAAAGTTCGAATTTGAGTTTTCATGAGGGGCCATAATAAAATTTATGATCCCTTTTTATTTGTATGAACTCAGATCGCTTTTAACGCAGCCCAACGAGGGAGTCAGCTCGACTGGACTCAATTCAAACCTTCGTCTTCTGCTTCTCATTTGGATGTCGATGCTCCTATAAATACCCCGCTAAGAGCGCCTTATGGTATGCTTTTGGAGGGAATGGACAAGGACGGAGGGGAGCGATCAAGCTTCGTGGTGGGGCTGATCGAGAATCGAGCAAAGGAGGTATTCCTCGACCTGTCTCTTCTCGGCTCTCCACTAGTTCCTGATCTCTCTCATTCGTAGCAGACATTATGTCGGTCCTTTCCTTGTTGCTGCCTGCATTTTGGAATTTGTAACTGAACCTTCAGTGAGTCGTTATGCCCTCTTCTTCGTCTGATCTTCTTTGATTATTTCGAGAGGTTTTGAGTGCAAAAATCAAATCAGTTCTAGTCCATGCGATCTATGCGTTCTATATTTTTTCTAGGGTTTTTGTTATATTAAATGTAAGGTTGGCCTTAGGTTCATAGATTCCCGGAGGCAGTATAAAACTTGGTAGCTTTCATTTTGATTTTATTTTGTTTTTATTAATTTTTTAAGAAACATGGTCGGGTCTTCTGCCGTGATCTGATGCGACCTGGGCTTCAACTTTTAAGACATCTTCCACCAATGAGTACAACTGTGAGAAAAAATACCTTGGAGAGAATATCATGGATTCACATGAAGCTCATGTCAGGGTACGAAAATATATGATGCCCTCCTCTGTTTAGGAATCGGTCCTTAGTTGACCAAGGTTGCCATTAGAGAATAAAACATGCATGCTTGCCATTTGCGAATAATCTATCCATGCCTGGCATTTTGAGCATGTGTGCAAATTGTCATTTTGATGAACGTGATGTTATAACTAGTTTCATAAGTAATGGGCAAAAGGATTAGCTTTTATTAACTTGTGTTAGGCCTGACCGGGGAGCTATCACATGTTCTCATATCATACCTTTTCCTATGAAGCAATCATTAAGAAAGAAACTTGAAAAATGAAATACAATTTTGTCTTGTTTATTTATGTTGAACTTAGATTGATGTCCAAAGAAAACTTCAGTTGTATTTCTTCAGCATTATTGTTTGTTCCTCCTTTAAGTCATTTAAGCACAAGATCAAATCACATTCTTCATTCACATTTATGTTTGGATACAATTATTTGCAACTTCTCTTTTGGACTCTGTTGTGTGCAGAGAAATATAATAAATAAGTATAAAAGTTGATGCTATGTTTCTCTTTTCTTTTTCAAGCAATGTAAAGCTTAGACAGAGCCGGTTGGAGATTTTCTAAATCATTGGTTGTTCCTTAGATGTGGTAAGACTAGGATTGGCAGATTTTGGTGTATCTTGAATTTCCCCTATTTTTATTTTCTAGCATCAAGAAACAACACCTAACTAATTATATAGGACAACTGAATCTAGGTTCTTACTCTGGGACCTATGGAATCAAGAACAAAATAATGGAAGATCATTTTTATCTTCTGTTATCTGCATCCAAATCAATTTGTATAATCATTCTGTTTTTCATTTGTACCCCTGATTTTGAATGTGCATCAGAGACTCCAGGGAATCCAAACACCATAATAGATCTGAGAAATGGACGAATCAATTTGTATAATCATTCTGTTTTTCATTTGTACCCCTGGTTTTGAATGTGCATCAGAAACTCCAGGGAATCCAAACACCATAATAGATCTGAGAATTGGACGAACATTTTATGGGATACTTTGTAGTGTCTCTTAGTTTTAGAGGAATCGTAATTGAGGTATAGTGCATAACAAAGAAAGATAGCCATACTAGGTGATCTATTCATTGATTTAACTGGGCTGGTGAAAGTTGAACTTCTATCTAAAACCATTGATGTTTGAGAGTTGAGTGAACTTTCAAGAGTTCTTCTATGGTTCCAAAATTTGAGTTGTCATTCTTTTAAGTATCTGAGATTATTTTAAGATTGCATATGTCAAGATTGATAACTGAGTAATGGATCTGATATTTTATTGTCTCTGTTAGTATATTTCTTCTGGTTGCATTCACTTCTAAAATATTTATAGTATGAAAGAAAAGCTGACTCAATTATGTATCCACCATGAACCTCCCACTGTCATTTGTAGAATTATAACTATTAGCTACTTAAAGTGGGGTTTAACTATCTATTTGCCTATTATGTTTGGAAAATGATGTTAGAGTTAAGTTGTTTGGTTACTTAGGTTTATCTATTTTTTGTCGGCTCATTTCTGTCTCACACAAAAAATCATTAAAATCCTAACCATTTTTGTGCAATTTGACCATCTTTATGCCATTTTTAACACATCTATTTGATTGTTGGTTTGTGCTGCTTGCTTATACAAATTGCTAATGTTTGTTTAGAAAAATATTGCTATATGTATAATACTCCATGAGTTAGTTTTTTAGCTAGAGGATATTATGACCATATTTCTACCACAAACTTATTCTATTTTAGTTAACACAATGTTCATGTAGAGATCAAACTAAGGCATTGGGTAGAGGTGTGAAATAGGTTCAACCATAGGATACTTGGCCTAACTTGACACAGTCTTGGGTATGCTTGTCATCACTCACCAAAAATCGGACTTTGCCAGGTCAAGCCTAGCCTGGACTCTGTGTTGGGTTGAGCAGCAGGAGCTCAACCCACGTGCCAAGTCAGAATAGGGGTAGAGGCAATTAACATGAAAAAATAGGAAAAAAAGGCCTAAATAATCTCTATTTTAAATACAAGGGCTAGTTTGGAGTATTTTGGTCAAATTTGCCTAAAGTTATCAAATTGACTTAAAAAAACAGAAAAATCCCAATTTTTTCCCTAAAATTCTAAAAATCCTAATTTTCTTTTCTATAACTTTTTCCTTATTTTTTCCTTTTTCTTTTCTGTTTTTTCTATTTTTATCATTATTTTTATTAATTTCTAATTTAGTGGGCTTCGGCCTAGGCCGATATGGGTATAGATCAACCAGGCTTGAGTTGGGTGAGAGACTGTGACCTAACACGACCTGTGATGAAGCATGGTGTGCTTTGTCTGAATACAACTCCTTGACATACCACCACTTGCATGTCTATGTCAAATCTTAGCATTCTTGTTTCTGCTTGCTTGTATATATTGTCAAGTCATTTCAAAACTTATGTTTTCATCTTGTTTGCTTGTTCATTATGACTGTACATATTATCTATAAGTTCCATCTAACTTTTTGTTAATTTCCTCCATACTTCTCGTGATTTTATTGAAATATTATACATAAAAGATTCACTTTTCTTGAACTCAAGGAAACCTTGTATTAATTATTGATTTCTTTTTCCATAAGATTATTGTTTCCTTGATGTGACACACTTCAAAAATTGGGAAGTAATTTTGAAATTTCTTTTAAAATTTTAGAATTAAAAAGTCCTATAATTTTTTTCCCCAATGTTAGCGGTCACTAAAAGTTTGTTATATTTTGTTAAAAATTAAACCACTTTTGTAGGTTGGTGTGGCAGCTTTTGACTTGAGATCAGCCTCCTTACATCTTTCTCAGTACATTGAAACGAGTTGTTCATACCAGAATACTAATACACTGCTTCATTTTTATGATCCGATGGTCATAATTGTACCACCAACCAAACTGGCAGCAGATGGTATGGTTGGAGTCCTAGAATTTGTAGATAAACATTATACATCGAACAAAAAGGTGCCAATTCTTAATTAATTTCATCTTGAATATGCCATATTCATGACATTGTACATGCTGCAGGTCACACTGCCTCGTTGTTGTTTTGATGATACTAAGGTGATACATTGTTTTTCTTGGACATTGTAATTTGCTTGTGTGCTTATAGTATTTTTGTCTGATTTCTGAAGGGGGCTGTGCTTGTTAAAAGTTTGGCAGCGAAGGAACCATCTGCTCTGGGTTTAGGAAGCTACCATAAACAATATTATCTATGCCTAGCTGCTGCAGCTGCTACCATAAAGTGGTACGTTGTCTTGCTGTTTACATGCTTTTATTTAATATATGCTTAGTTGCTTCTAGTAAATGATTTTAGTTTACTAAATTATGAAATTGGTTTAGTTTTTCCTTTTCTTTCTTGTACCCTTTTTTTACTTATCATCTTAAACAATAATATCAGTCATTTTTAAAGTGTCAATGTTACTAGATTGTTCTTTTTTCGCGTCATTAATTATAGTTCATTTGGCTGGATTTTAATTTTTTTCATGTGAAATTAAAACTGACTCTCTTGTTAATGCGTTTCTTTTCTTATTTGGTTTTGCTAAGAGCCTACACAATTACCTGACTTTATTATCACAGGATTGAAGCCGAGCAAGGTGTAATAGTTGTAAATCACTCATTACTGGTACACCCTTGTTCTTTTTTGGTAACTATTGATGACTGATGAGTAGAATTTAAGAGGTTAGAATCTTACAGTATCATACATTCTGGAAAGATAAATGTGATTGATGGCATTGTCAGTTTTATGCCTTCCTTCAGTTTGATTAATGTGCTTCCATATGATCATTCTTTACCATGAATATTGATGCAATAAAATATACCCTCTAAAAACAAACCAATCACATATGTAATCCAGATTATAGTCTACAATTTTATATTGGTTGTATTCAAGAATAATTTCATTGTTTCTACTTTAGTCTAATTTCATTGTTTCTACTTTAGTCTACTTTGTATGTGTTGATCGAACTATTGTAAGTGCGATAAAAGATACCTCTCATTTTTTTATCATTAAATTTACAATAATTTTGTGTTTTAGAGATCCTCTTTTCTCTTGCAAAATTGCTGATTGAGGCATTAGTGCCAAGTCTCTTTTGAGATTGTCGATTAAGGCGTAAGCTCTTTCTCATTCTGTGTCTAGTGGCATAAATGCTAAACTTATTTGCAGATCTTGAATTTACCTAGCATGCTTCATCATTGTCTTCCTCCATCGCTACAATATTTCTCCTAGCACACTCATCTTTTTCGTCTTCTCTGGTCTCTACCATATCCAACTACCATTATCATCATCTGAGCATACCTCCTCTACCTGCTCCTTGAGCAACTGTACCATTTGCAACCCCTCTCAAAAAGCATTGACCTTACAACTTGATTCTCATATATACATCAGCCCTCATTATTCATTTGAGAGCCCTCCATTTTCTTGTTTTGGCAATCCCAACGCCACCCACCCACTGTTTATTGCACAAGACCTTAACTTTATTGTGGCTCTCTAAAAACAACAACCTACCTTGGAAGTGGACCGATTCTAGAGCCTGTAGAGAAAATATCAAACTGCTACAATGGCAAATCTGGTTCAGTGCAGTAACAAAGTTACAACATTCAAGGATATAATGTTATGTGAGAGAATGAATCCTATCGAGTGCAACTTTTGGCCAATTGATCAAGAAGCATATGTGTGGTCCCCTAGATGGCCCCCTTCTAGCTATAGATAATTTATTGGTCTAGGGGTGGAATTGAGGTGCCTTCTCAAATCTGAGTCTTGATAGGATCCAACTAGAGATAGATTGTTTGAAGAATATAATGGTGGGAGTTAGTGAAGATGATCCTGCATAACTTATACATTCAATGTCATCGAAAAGCTATCTCTGAGATCATTAATATGGTCTGAAATTGGCTAATATATGTGAGTATATCAGTGTATATGCTCATGCGACTACAATCAAAGGGTAAGCAACTAATTTTAATCTGCTCCACCTGTGAAGCTTTAAGTAAGTTGGGAATCTTTGTAGCCTTGGCGGCAGTATTTTAATTAAACTTGACACATTAATACATAGTATAATTCTTCTCATGAAGCTTCTTAGTGGTGGTCATTATAGAGCTAAAAATGGTCTAAAGATCAATGGCTAGAGGTATTGAAGTTGTTAAGAAATCTAACATTTTTTGCATTGGAATTTAAAGTAAGCTTCATGCTAATATAACCACTAGAATAACTCAACTTGAAGCATTATTCCATAGAAACAAGCAACGTATCTAGAGTGTGTGTGTCGGGGGGCAGGGCGACCAAGAGAGACCTGTTCCTATGTTGATCTCTACTGTAGGTGATCCTTATGATGCTTTCTTAACAAGAGAAGATTGACAATGCTTGTGTGTGCCACAATGACGATGAGGCATAAGAAGGGAGAAAAGTGAAGAGGGGAGGTGACAAAATAGCTAGAGGATGTAATCCAATAGGAGTTGATTAGGAAGATGCTAGAACCTTAAGTGCTTGAGGATTTGCAAGAGGCAGTAGAGCCTTGTGGGATCTTGTAACCTAATGAGGATAACATGCGTTGACTATGGGAGGCATCAAAGGCCCCCACGTTCTCATCGATGCTGAAGGAGCCTACATAAATGAAGCATTGGTGTCATAGTTCGTAGGATCGATTTGGGGTAAGGATCGGATTAGTCGAAATTGGATCATAGAATCGTATGATCCTATCAAACACTCTTGAAATTTTATGGTACATAATTAATAATTAGAAAAAATATTTAAAAAGATCAATTGCATATAAATAAATTAATAATTTTGCATATATATGTAACCGTCGACACTCGACATCATAAATGACATTATTATCTAACGTTGGACAGAATAACGATTATTTTGTAGGCTAGTTCTAACAGAGAATCGAAATCGCCAAACACAAAGAATTCTTCTCTTGGTTTAACTGAATAATATGAACTCAAATAAAGATAATGCCCTAACAACAACTAAACAATTATTTAAATAGTTTTAAAAAACTAACGATGTAAAAGACGAAAATAATCTTAATAAAAATAACTAAAATTTTTCGAAGCCTTTGAAAAGACTTTAAACAATATTTTTTGGGCCTAAGACTTGGCCGTTGCTTTTTTAACGAATGTAAATCTCTGAATGAGCTTTGATTTGATATCTTAAAGGTTCCGTGATTTAACCCGAGTCAAAAGTTATGATCTCTTAAAACTTAATCGATCCTGTTCTGATTTTATCGATTCTATTCCAATTCTATCGATTCCACCAATCCTACTCCGATCCCACTGCAAAAAATGATCCCAAACGTTCTTGGATTGTTTGGGTACTTCTGGATCGTAGGATCGTGCGGTCCTACGATTCGGATCGCGATTCTGCAAACTATAGTCGGCGTAATCGGACAAAATCTATTTGATTTGGAGCTTGATTTGGTGCTGGAACCTTACATGCTAGTTTGACTATTCGACTTACGTGTTGGAACATCAACCATTCCACTTCCTGAATTGGAAGTGAAAAAAGGGACTTGACTCCCCATTAGGCTTAACCCTTGTAAAAATCCAATGAGTTTTTTCTTCTAATATATATATTTTTTCAATTGTGTAATATTTTATTTTCTATGTTTACTCTAAATCATATATTATAGTTATACATGATATAAAATTATTGATATACAAATATGTTATATATTAATTTAGGATATTTTATATTTTTTATATATATTATAGTTCATGTAATTGTTTGTGTATGTTTAAATATTTAAGTAAATGTGGCTTAATGGATTAATCGATTAGTTTGACCTATACACTAGTGACATGAAACTCGATTGAGTCTATGGTTTGAAATCATATCATGTTGAATGGTACAATCAAAATATACCAATACAATAATTGCTAGATCTCAACATTGATCAACGTGAGTAATCTATCCTTTGTTGCTCGTGCCTATGTGTTGATAAGAGTTGTATTGTGTTGACACTGGGCACACCACAATAAATTAAATTTTGTTATTAGCTTTTTTCTTCAAATTCTAATTTAATTCATTATTGTTACAGTGTTATTTTTACAAGTTAATAAACTAAGTGGAAGAAGATTATGGGGGTAAAATGTATATAAATTTTTATGTGAGCGAGAGGATTTAGAACAACTTCTTTTAAAGTCAGAATTATTCTGCCCAATTTGTGAACATCTCTGCTAGTCTATCGGGAAGGAACTTCTTCATGATTTGCAATGACTCGATATAACTTTGCAAGAATCGCCTTGCAATACAACTAATAAGGGTTTTCTTCATACTTTAGCCTCCACGAGTGTGGTGTAGTGGTAAAACACTCAGTGAAATAAATAAGAGGATCCAAGTTCAAATCTCAATAGGGACGAATATTCTAGAGGTCGGCCTTTGAGTGTGTGCATAAATTGTGCTCCGGATTTATCCAATAGATGAATTGGGAGAAGGCCATCTACCTCCAAGATTAGTCGGGTGAAGCCCGGACACCTAGATTATTAGAAAAAAAGGTTTTCTTCATTTCACAAAAAAAGGTTTATACGATTGCATGAGTTCATCAAATGTTTTGAACTAAAAAATAGCTTTACAAGGGTGGAGCTCTCGAACATCTTTAGTTGATTGAAGCAACTACTGCCGAATAGCTATTTTAAGTACTTACCTGCCTCTCTCCTCCTCCTCATGTGTTGGCACTTTGACACAATACTGAAATTGCAGGGCACTGAAACTCTTTCTCAGGACGAAATCTAAACTTGATTGAGTCATTATTTGATCGTGTTATCATAACTATGTGTTAAATAAACTAGATCACTTGACCTTATACAATTTTTTGTGTCTTGGATCTCAGATCCAAGGACATGGGGCTTTATTTACTAAATCTTTTATTTACCTAAACCATTGTTTTGATATTAATGTGGTGTCTTCACGGATTATAGTGCTTGTACCAACACAGTTTTGGTGGTGCTGACCAAGATAGAGCTTGTCTTGATTGGTACCATCCAGACTAGCTGATAGATGAAAATTCCCATGTGTCTCACTCTTTGATTCCATTTATTGATCATGAGGAGAAATACTATAAAAGGAGAGGAAAGTGGAAGATGAGAATCAACTAGTGGATTAGCAACAAGAAAGAGGAGAGAAATACTAGCAACAAGAACTGGAGTCGTGAAACTGAGTTATATTCATGTCTTGCACTATACTTGTTCCAGGTCCAGTTTCAGTTGTGCCGTTACAAGTCCTCTTAATGGTTAGTTGAGATATTTATGCACATGTGGAGAAACTAGCTTGAGAAATAATACAAATGATCTTGCTAGGATGCTACTAAAACTAATGACACATTTTTTGGTATTGAGTATAATTGTTAGTCATATGATTATTATATTATTTTAAATTATTGCTTCAAAGTTCTATTTCATTGGACTTTATAATTGCTATAGATATCAATTTGGAGGTAAACAAGCTAAGTTGAAGAAGATTATGGAATTGAAACTCATGTGAATGGATCTTGACATGCTGTGAAGCATGCCAAGTGTTGGCATAGAACAGTAAGAAACATATCATTTTGGACAGACCAAAACTTTAAACTTTGGTAACTTCTTTGTCACGGGACTGCACTTTTTGCCATGGAATTGTCTTGCAGTCCATAGTTTTAAACTGTATCTGTGGCAATTTTTTTAATACTTATCTTTTAAATATATTGTTAATGGTAATATATCTATTGATTTTACTTTTCCCAGGTTACTTTCAATGGCTCCTTTGATCACTTGAATATTGATGCTACCAGGTATTCTTTTCTAAATGATATTTTTGTTGTTTCTAGTAACCATAAAACTAGAAATACAAACAAAATTGATTTGTTTATTATCTTTGCAATAAGAGCTATTCTTAAGCTTGCCTATGCACCATGCTTAACAGTGTTCAAAATTTGGAAATTATTGATCCATTGCATTCTGAGTCGTGGAGCACCAGCAACAAGAAGAGAAGCCTATTTCAGTTGCTGAAAACAACAAAAACCATTGGCGGGTATGCAACAATCCCTTGCTTTGGCAGCCAGTTAAAAATTCCCTCTGACAAGTTACATTTCAAGCATTATTTTCTCGGAATTGGTTAAGTAAATTCATGTTAAATAGTCATAATTTGATAAGCTATATTCATTGTGTTTTAATCATAGTTTAATAACAATGGATTCATTGATTCTGGAATTGGAATCAGGAATCATGACCATCCAAATTGCAAATTATACACTTCCTTTATTGCATGACAATTCGGTGGAATATTTGTTTCTAAGAAATAAATTAAATAATCTACAATGCTATATGCATGTTATGTTTTAGTTACAATTAATCTATAAAGCTATTTCAATTAAACCTAACTAATTAAATAGTTAAATTTAACTATAAAGTATGTAGATAATAGGTAATTGACTATAAAGTATATAATTTAACTATTCAAGTATAAACTATAATTTTAGCTATTTAATGTTAACTTAATGTTAATTAATATATATACTTAAACTTAACTCTAACAGTTTATTAATTGACTATAAAGTATACAATATTTATAAATAGCTAATTAACTATGTATTAATTGAGTACTTATTCATCATACCTTATACAAGTTTAATAATATTTTTTAGTATTATAGACCAAGGTTTAAAATTTTGAACCGTGTTGAAGTTTCGATTTATAACCGGAATGATATATTTTTGGTACCTTATCATGCCGTGCTGATATGATTTCAATATTTGATTAAATATAATTATATTAATTTAAAAATATTTTTATTAATATTTGATTGTTATAGATGCTTATTGGAGTTATATTTGAGATGTTGAATGTTAGAGTTTAACTTTTGATATTATCTCGTGAAATATTTGATACTTATTGAGTAAAAGTTAATTTAGGATTTTAGCTGAAGTCTACCAAGTAGAGATGGCAGGACCAAATAGGTTTAAATTGGATTTAATTTGAATTTGTTTTGATCAATTTAAAATTAAATCAAATTTATATATACAATAATTTGATTCATAGTAGTATATCTGATAAGGTTAGAAATTATATATATATATATATATATAATTTTTCCTAATAATCTATTTCCTTCATCTTAAAGAGGTTTATTTTTCTCAATTTACCTCGTGGATAGATGAAGAGAAAAAAATTAACCATTCTTTAAGAGGGATGTTTTTTTTGTTTATCTTATGGATGGATGGAGGAAAAAAATTAACCATCATTAAAGAAGTAAAGAGTTTTTTTTCCTCTCTATTTACCCTTGTATATGGATGGAGGGGGGAAAAAATTAATGATGAAGGAGGAAACAAAATTAACAGATCAAGGCAGGAGAAAAACTAAGAGAGAGAAAAGAATAGGAAAAAGAATTTGAATTAACTGTCTACAAAATAAAAAAATAGAAATGGAAAATGAAAAATAAAAAACAGGGGATGCCGTTAGGTTGTGGCTTCCTTGTGACATTGTGAGATTGCGGCGGTTTTGCGGCTCCAAAGTCGTGCCAATGCTGGTTGGCGGGCATAATAGAAAATTTCACCCATGCCAATTGGTATGACAGTATTTTACACCATGCTATATACTATTCATGAGTTATATGACTTATTCAACTTATTACTACCTTGAATACCTATAAGTAATAATATACTCACCCACCCCACTTGTGCAGTCAAAAATTTATGTCCCTGACTTCCCCTACCATCTTTCCTATAGGTTGGTAGGGTTGATGCTTCGGTACTTTAACTGTTTAAGTTATGGTCAAGTACTTGATTTGTGTATAGGTTAGGGTCGTTCAAATTAATTTAAAAACCCCCAAGCGTACTTGACTTATTTGCAGTTACACATGAGTGTATTTGTTTGCCACCTAAGTGGATACTTAATCAAGTTTAGTAAATGAGTAGTTAATCAGATCTAGGCTTGGGTAGTACCAAAAATGAAGGTATCCCTACACATTTGAGTGGTCTGTTTCCTATGTATGCGAAGCCACCCTTCTACACTTATGAATTCATCCTCTTCTTTTCTCCAATTTCAGTTGTGACCACCTCCTCTTCATTTTCCTTTAGTGTATCCTCTTCTTTTCTTGTTGATTTCTCTTAGTTGGCTACTAAGATTTGCTAGTTCCAACATCAATTGGAATAGTAAATTTTGGTCATGGTCATGTTGGGTGACAACATGAGATTTTAGTCCATGGTGTTAGCGCTAAAATTTGTTTGTCTTTGTTCTGAGCTTGCATTCTATTAGTTGAAAAGGGATAAAAAAACACTCTTTATTTGATAGAAAATAAATGAATTATCCCCATATTTATAAGACTCTTAACATGATATCTAATGACTAAATATTATATGTGGGACCAAATCTATATATTCTATAACATTTCCTTAAGTTGGATTGCACATCATAGATATTTACCCTAGGTTTAAAATCTTAACTTGTGCCGAGGTTTCGGTCCCGAACCAAAATGATACGGTTTCGATTCCGTATCGTGCCGATACAGTTTTGATAATTTTTAAATTTTAAATATAAATGTATATTGATTTTATTAATATTTGATTATTAAATATGCTCTATATTTTGAGATGTTGAATTTATATGTCAATATTTCTCAATAAATAATGCTTATTAAATTTTATAAAAATTATTTTAAAAAATAATTCTCAAAATTTAAAACTAAATTTAAAATTATAAAATCATTTGAAAGGATAAAAATAATTATAAAATTATTTGAAAATCTTAAATTATTTTTTTGAATATATTTTTAAATTTTTTATTTTTAAAAATTTATTTGAAATATTTAAGAATTATATATTAATTTTTTAAGATTATTTTAAATTTATATTTAATTTTCAATATATATTAAAAATTTAAATTATTTTATAAAATATTTATTATTTTATAAAATTATTTAAAAATTTTGAAATAATTTTTAATATTTTATAACTGTTATTAATAATAGTTTATTTATAAAATATATATTTAAAAAATAAAAAAAGTTAACTAAATAAAAAAATAGTGGTTGCGGCGACCCACGGAGGCCGTTGCGGCCCCCTAGAGGATTTTGGGAATATATAAATTTCTAAAGAATTTGTTAGAATTTTAAATAAATTTTTATATATT
>JBBMKF010330403.1:0-15158 GCA_037834155.1 Curcuma caesia
TCACTCGGTCTATGTGTTTTAATACATAGCATACAAGGGTGTCTTATGAATTTTGCGAGATATTTTATCAATTTTGCCTAATTAGTTTGAATACTAAGATTGTTTGACCTTGTGTTAGATTCAAGTTTAACTATCAATTAGTAAGTGCACATTTCAAAATCTACTTCCAAGTCATGGCGAGACAAGAGTATTCTTGGTTATCGGAACAACGACTACTTTCTTATACAAAATCTTTTTAAGAAATTATATATTTAACCTACTTCTTGAAAAATCCTAATCTAACTAATCTAGGATGTGGCGAGGTAGTTTTAGTCAATTTCACTTAGCTAAGCAGACCAAGTAAGATACTCATTATCCTACTTGATTACTTAGACCAAGCTTCCCTAATGTACTATCATCTTGCTCCACCCTAATACTATGTGGCAAGTGTCAATCAAACATACATTTTTATCTAATAAACATGTAGAGGTAGAGCGATGTTGATGGAACCGAGTATCCAACTGAACCTGCCGTGGCTGATGGCAGTCATGATCTTGCCCCTCAGAAAGGAAGCTCAAGCGGAACAAGTTATTCGACTCAATGAGAATTCGATACTTCTCCACCCTAAAGCTTGATTGAAAGTGTTATATTGGTGGTCTTGTTATTGAAGGCTGGTGGTGTGGAGTTTGCTAAACACTGATGGGTTACTGTGTTTGTGCGCTAGTGAAATTTGATCCAAAACAAATGATCGAACGTATGGTGTAATTTTGATATGGATTTTAGGACTGTGGATATATGCTCGAGTAACAAACAAGTGCACTGGCCTTAATGGCTGTAAATAAATTACATTCAAGAACAATAAATTGATAATGAAATACAACAATGATTATTAATTAACAACTAGATGAAATGTTCTCCCACGGTGATGTATAGTCCTTCAAAGCAGTATCAATGGACGGATCATGGCATTGTCTTCGTGGTCCAATATCTGCAAATCAAAATTTTAATAATCTTAATTAATTTTAATTTAAATACTATTTTTTTGTTTAAAAATAGGAAAGAGAGAGGGGCTGACGTGGCAATGGTAAACGTATCCGGGCTCTGCCGTGGCATCGAAGGGATAGTTTTGATTGGTGTCGACGAGCTTGAAGGCGACGACGACGCTGGTCATGTAGCCCGGCGCGATCTTCACCACGTTCTTCCAGGTCTTCTCGTGCTCCGGCGGCGTCACCACATTGCCCACTGCGTGCGCCGTCACGTTGCACTTGACGGCGTCGTTGACCGCCGTCATGCAGCTCTGGAAAGCCGCCAGGTTCAGCAGCTCTGTCGCTTGGATCGCCTGAAACATGCCCAGGTGGATGTGCAGCGGGTGGTTGTCGTTGGTCAAGTTGATGACGTACCACAGCTCGGTCGTCCCCGACTTGGGCGTCTCCGTTGCCGGATCCTCCAGCCTCAGCCCGTTGATGTACAGGTGCGTCGGCGTCCCCGCCGGGCTCTCGTACTCGTACATCGTGATGTACCTCGTCTTCACCACGCTGCCCGTCGTGTTCGCCGCGGCGTACGTCACGCACTTGGGCGGCACCTTAGATGTGTCCGGCGACGGTGTCGGCCCCGGGAGTATGTCAAATTTCATCACCTTGCCGCTTAGCGTCCCCGCTGCAGGGTCCCCCGTCGGAAAGGGGTAGGCCGCGTCGTTGACCAGCTCCGCCGAGGCGGTCGTGGCCTGCGAGAAGTCGATCACCACGTCGGCTATCTCCGCCGGCGCGAGCAGCACCGTCTGCGTCTTCACTGGCGCGGAGAGGTAGGAGGAGTCGGAGCCGACGACGTAGAAGGGGAGGCCGTTGGAGAGCGCTAGGCGGAAGTAGCGGGCATTGCTAGCGTTGAGGATGCGGAAGCGGTACTTCCGGCGTTGTACGGCGAGGAAGGGCCATGCTTTGCCGTTGACGGTGATGACCTCGCCGAAATACTCCGGCTGCCACTGGGGGTGGATGGAGGGGTTGTTCCCCGTGGAGTTCATGTAGATGGAGCCGTCGATGTTGAAGCTCCGGTCTGCGATGACTAGGTGGAGGTCGTACTGGTCGCCGGCGGGGAGATCGAGGGGGTAGTCGATGTCTGGCTTCTCGATGATGTAGGCGCCGAGCAGGCCGGCGAGGAGGTTGACGCGGGTGAGGCCGAGGGCGTGGTCGTGGTACCACAGGTTGCCGGCCGGCTGCACGTTCGGGTACGTGTAGGTGCTCTGCGTCCACTTGGGGCCCACCTCCCGAAACCCGGAGGTGAACCAGGCGAAGGCGCTACCATCAGACTGCGGCGGGTGGACGCCGCCGTGCAGGTGGACGACGGTAGGGACGCCGCCGGACTTGGGAGAGGCAGTGGGGACGGTGAGGTCGAAGGGGAGGATGTGGTGGTCGGGCAAGTGGTTCTCCCACGTCACCGGCAGCTGCACTCCGTGGCGGGCGACGATGGTGGGGCCGGGAAAGGTGGCGGCGGCGGAGCTGGTGCCGTAGACAAACACCGGCGTCGGCGGCAAATCCCGGTGGAATTTCTGCATTATTATATACAGCACAAATTAAATTATTCTAATAATAATTTCTCTGATTCTTGTAAATAAAAAATAAAAAATAAATTCGAGATATTTATTTACCCAAGTTTTGTAGTACATGCCAATGGTGAGAGGAACAGGGCAAGGGCGTGATCCTCCTTGGACAGCGAAGCCATAGATTTTGGGCATCTGCGGCAGTGGGTCCACGTACATTTGCAGCGACCTAGCCACGTTCTGAAGACCCTGCGACGTCGCCGGCGGCGGCGTCGCCGCTGGGGTTTTACCTCCGGCGAGTGTCACTAGAGGAAGAAGAAGAAGAAGAAGAAGAAGAAGAAGAAGAGGAAGAGGCATTTGCATGCACTGGCTGGACATCGTTCCAATCAGCTGCAAAATTAGCACAAAAAACGAGATTAATCTACAATAATAATTAATATTGATGTCAAAACCTAAATTAATTGCTAAAAATTAAGTATCCTCGCACACCTTAAGAAAGACAGGCGTGTGCTGTTCACAAGTCCTTGGGTTGCTTCTTCCTTTAAAGGAAGAGGGCATCGAAGAACAACCTCCACCAGTTGCCAACTTTTCATTTCAGTCCGTCCTCGTGGGAAAGTTCGAGGAACACACACGTTAAATTTAGGTACTCATTTGGTCAAAATCACAAGAATATAAACACTTTTTTTTAATATTAGATAAACTATTTTCCATAAGAATGTCAATTCAGATGGTTGGAATGGGTTTGGATCGGATTAAAATAAAAATTATATTAAAAAATCTCAATATAAATTTGATCCAAACTCGAATTCAATTTGAAAATTTTAAATCTGGACTCAAATTCGTATAACTCGATCAATCCGAATAACACAAAAGATATAAAAAAATATTTTTTTACTATTTTTCTTGATAAATATTTATTTTTATATAAATATTTCATCATTGTCATAATATTCTACTATTGAGAGTGCATAAAACTATCTTATTTTTTAAAATAAAATTTAATATAATCTTTAAAAACTCATAAATTTTAAATTCAGATCAATTTAAGTTGATCTAATTTGAATCTAATCTAATCCCAATCCGAATTCAAAAATCTCTAAATCTAATATGATATTTTTCGGATCGATATTGACTGATTTATTTTTTTTTGACACTCTTAATTTTATCTGAATTATTCCTAAAGATAAATACTTATATGAATTCGATCCAAACTCGAACTCAATTTGAAAATTTTAAATCTGAACTCAAATTTGCATAACTCGATCAATCCGAACAATCTGATCGACTTGAAAAAAAATTATTTTTTATAAATATTTACTTTTATATCAATATTTTATGATTGTCATAACATTCTACTATATATAATATCTTAATTTTTAAAATAAAATTTAATTTAATTTTTATAAATTGAATCTAATCTCAAAAATCCCAACCCGAATTCAAAAATCTCCCAATCTAATCTGATATTTTTTGGTTCGATCAGATTGACCTATCGGATTTATTTAGTTATTTATTTTTTGACACTCTTAATTTTCTCTGAATTATTCCTAAAGATAAATACTTGTATGCATGCGGCTTTATTTATTTGTATCATATTGTATGCCCTTAGAACTACATAATGGGGCCCACTACAAAAATTACACGGATTAGCGACGGAAATATTCTGTCGCTAATCCGTCGTTAACTCGTTTTAACGATGGATTAGCGACGGAATTATTCCGTCGTTAAAATTTCGGTCGTTGACGTCATCATAGCGATCGATTTTAATTTCCGTCGCTAATTAACGATGGTGTTAAATTTCCGTCGCTAATTAGCGACGAATTTTTTATTCTGTCTCTAAAATTTAGCGACCGATTTTTTATTCCGTCTCTAAAATTTAGCGATGGAAAATTAAAATTCCGACGCTAAATAGCGACGGAATTATAAATTTCCGTCGCTAATGGAAATTAAGTTGAAAAAATAATACAGAAAATTAGCGACGGAAATTTAAATTTCCGTCGCTAATGAAAATAAAATTTTAAAAATAATACAGAAAATTAGTGACGGAAATTTAAATTTCCGTCGCTAATTTTCTGTATTTTTAAAATAATTTATTTATTTATTTCAATTCCCTGTTTTACATAAACAATATAAAAGAATTAAATAATCAAATTCAACAATTAATTACCACAATACTATATACTTCCACAATCATAAATAATTATCAATCACAATACAACTCACAGAGATCATAATCATAAAACTACAACAATCTGAATAAAAAAATACATATACAAATCTCTAAATACAAATATCTCAATACAATGCTACTGCATCAAATATTTAAATACAATAAAAACTAATAAAAATATCTAAACTAATCGAGCCAAAATATCCAATCCTACAAAAAATACAATAAGATAGGTTAGTAATAAATTAATGATAACAAGGTATTTTGAAAATGCATATTTTACAAGTCATAACTAAAAAAAGAAATTATACAAGTATTAACATACCTCGCAGGCAGCTACTGATCAGAATCATTAGGGTCCTGAGTCTCCGCATCTTGAGTCCAACCAGATGAGGTGAAACTGCATTATAAAACATATAAATATTAGACACCCTCCAACAACTCGCAAAACAATCAATATCTGTATCTGCAAAATAATATCAAAACATATAAATATAAAAAGTACTAATAACATCAAAATATGTACCACCCTCCAACAACTCGCAAAATAATCCGACCACCGGGTGCTGCTGTTTGATCGGATATATCTGTATCTGTAAAATAATATTATAACACAAAACTTATTCGAAATAAAAATGAAATCATCCTAGAGTTGTTGTGGTTGATCTTTCATGAACCAATGGGGCTGACAAGAGTTAATAAGGACTGTATGGTACAGCAAGCACCTATTAAATTTGTGAAGGGCAGCAAGCACCAATTAACCTTAACTAAATAGGTACAGCAAGTAGTAAAAATAGAGCATTCAAAACATTAAAAAGAGACAAAGAAAAACATTATTCATAAAAAACTCTAATCTGTTCCAATTTCTTTGTACATATCCTCAAGCTGGCTAAGAACCATAAGTACAAGATACACAAACATGTAGACTGATATAAATTTACTTAAAAAATTCTACTTACCTCGCAGTCATCTACTGATCAAGGGCATTAGGGTCCTGAGTCTCATCGTTTAGGAAGTCTGCGAATGATTGAGTACAACCAGGTGGGAGTGGGTGTATAGTTATCACATTTAGTACCATGAGGTTATAACATTGTTGCTAATGCTCATAGTGCTTAAATGTTTTCATGAGACGTAACATTGATATCCATATAACATGAGTTTAACCTCTACCTCTTTTGTCCTACTAAATTATTTTGGTTAAAACACGCACCTTGTTGCTAAATAAATTAAAAGGGCACTCAAAATTATGTAAATCATCAAGAGAACATGCCTGCTAAAAGACACAATTTTTTATTAAAACATAAAGTATTCGGTAGCTATTTCTCTAGCAAGCATTATAACAAGCTCACCTTCACTCATTCAAAACTAAAAAGTTTAGCAAAGAACTAACTTAAACCAAGCACTCTTTCAAACATGTATTGTTAAATGCTAACAGCTTAGGATTAACCTTAAATATGTTATAAACAAGCAGCTTAGGGTTTACCTGTTTAGCGTTGGAGAGTTCCGCGAGTTAGGGTTGGGAGGAGACTGCCGGAGGAGACTGCCGCGAGGAGACTGCCGCGAGGTTGGGAGGAGAGTTAGCGAGGGTTCGGAGGGAGTCAGCGATGTTAGAAATGCAAAATCGACATAAAAAAGCTTAGGGCTTACCTTTGGAGAGTTTCGCGAGCTAGGGTTCGGAGCTAGGAAGGGAGGCTTCGCCGGAGCTAGGGATCTGAGCTAGGGTTCGGAAATAGGGAGGGAAATAGGGAGGGAACCTTCGTCGGAGGACAATGCCGCTAGGGTTCGCCGGAGGAGAGATCGGTGGAGTGCCAGAGGAGACGCAGTCGGTGGAGTGCTGGAGGAACGGCCGGCGAGCTATCAGAGGGAGAGGGAGAAAAGATGCAGTCGGTGGAGACGCAAGGTTCGCCGCAGGAGAAATGTTCGCGCAGGAGAAAAGAAAAGGTTCGGGAAACCTAAAATTCCCGATAATAGCGACGGATATTTATTCCGTCGCTACCCCATCGCAATTATTAGCGACGGAATCTTATTTCCGTCGCTAATTAGCGACGGAATAATAATTTCCGTCGCTAATTAGCGACGGAAATAAGATTCCGTCTCTAAGTAGAGACGGAATTAATATTAGAGACCGAAATTATTTTTCCGTCGCTAACATTAGAGACGGAATTAAATTCCGTGTCTAATTCCGTCGCTAATTCTCAGTTTTTTTTAGTGTCCCCTCGCGGCAACCCTCCTCCGCCCGATGCCCCTTCTAGTCACATCAAGGACGGTGGCTTTTCGCCCTGCGTCAGCGTCCGATTCTTCCAGCAGCTTCCAATATCTAAGAAGTCCAAGGACGGCCTTGCGCCCAAGTACGTAGAGATGAGCGAGATTTAGCGAGCTACACAGCCGCACTCCCTCTGTTGTCGCGACATCCTCGACGCTGCCAAGACAGGCTTGGGAAAAACCCTTGCTTTCATTATTCTCGTCATAGAGAAATTGTATAGAGCAAGATGGGTTTCAGAAGATGGGGTTGGCTGCATTATAATCTCCCCTACGAGGGAATTAGCTTGACAATTGTTTGATGAGTTGAAAACACCATAGTCTAAGTGTCGGCCTTTGAAATGTTTGCAAGGCCAATTTTTCTGCCGTGGACTAGATGGCCTGACTGTCTAAAACACATTGCAACTTATTCTTCTATAAGTCTGTTTCGTCGTAACCAACTCAGTTATGTTCTAAAAATAACATATTACAATTTACATTCATATACAGAAAAGTCTATTGATATAGAGATAAAATAGAAATCAAATACATCATTTGACAAAAATAAAAATTAGGTATGTTTTTTAGGTATTCTCAAATTTTAGATGTGTCCTTTAAAAATTTATTTATTTTATTTTTATCCATTTAATGATTAATTCATTGAGTTTATAAAAATTGTTTGACTTATATAATATATTTAATAATAATTTATTAAGAAATATATTTTATTCAATAATAAAATTATATATATATATATATATATAGTGAACATAATCGAATATGTAAAATTAATTAAAAATTATACTTATCAGATATATATATCTTGTTATATTAAAATATAATAATATTAATATTAGATAAAAAAAATATTGATTTAGGGTGGAAGATTAGGTGACCAGAAAAAGGAGTAAAAAAATATAATTTTTAGAGAATAAAGTAGAATATTTTAATATCTAAAAATTAGATAAACAACTTATTTTATTTTTATTTTATTTCATATTTATATATATTTAGTTTTAAAAAAAAATTAAATATAAACAATCATCCTAAACCGTAGATCACAAGCTGTTCCAAATTGTGAACCTTAATTGCTTTTGAAGATTACAATTAAAGGTCAATTTTTTTTCTTAATTATGGAATCGATTGTTTCGATTTGTTCAATCGTGAGGCCTAAGCTTTTAGCCACATTACATTGTTAAATGCACTTTAAAATGTGATTAGTTGATCAGTAACGTCCACAAATACATTTACAAATGAACTCGGACATCATGGACGGGACTTGTCAAGGGCTTACATCGAATTTCCTCACCATATCGTCATAGTGAACTCACCGACTTCCCTACGATCAAACCCACTAAGACACTCAATCCGCGCCGTACCACAATTGATGCATCATCCATCTTCTCGATATCTCAACTACCGCATCTAAATCAATACAGGAGAAATCTATCTATCTAATTCCCTTGGGCATCTTCTTGTTTCTATATAATCGCTTCTCAGGGCATTATTTAGTTACACGTTTAATTATATTATTAATTAAGCTGGTCATTAGACATGGCATGGCTTAAGCTTGAAGAAGTTGAGCGCCTGCGTTTTGCCTGTGGTCTTCTCGTTCCCTTGGCGGTTCTCGTAATGTTGTTGAGGTCGACACGGAGGCGGAGAAGGCTGGCGTTTCCGCCGGGGCCGACGCCGCTTCCGATCATCGGCAACATGCTGATGATGGACCAGCTGACGCACCGGGGACTGGCTAGGCTGAACGAGCGGTACGGCTCGGGGCTCTGCCACCTCCGCCTCGGCGCGCGGCATGCGTTCTCGGTGTCGACGCCGGAGGTGGCGCGGGAGGTGCTGCAGGAGCAGGACCACGTGTTCTCCAACCGGCCGGCGACCATCGCGGTGACGTACCTGACGTACGACCGCGCCGACATGGCGTTCGCGCACTACGGCCCGTTCTGGCGCCAGACGCGGAAGCTGTGTGTGATGAGGTTATTCAGCAAGAAGCGGGCGGAGTCGTGGGCCTCGGTGCGGGCGGAGGTGGACGGTGCGATGCGGGCGGTGGCGAAGTGCGCAGGTGCCGGTGCTGGCGCCGCCGTCAATCTCGGGGAGCTCATGTTTAAGATGACGATGAGCATCATCTTCCGGGCGGCGTTCGGGACGGAGAGCCACGGGGACAAGGAAGAGTTCATCGCCATTATGCAAGAGTTCTCGCAGCTCTTCGCCGCCTTCAACATCGGCGATTTCATCCCCTCCCTCAGATGGCTCGATTCCCATGGCATCAACAAGCGTCTAAAGGTACGAACAAAGATCATCAATTAATTGTAACCATTCTAAAATTTGTTTTTTAGTATATATTAATTATACATTCATTGCAGGCGGCACGAGGATCACTCGATAGGTTCATCGATAAAATTATCGACGAGCACATGGCGAATCAGAAGTCGGAGGACGCGTCGGATCGCGACATGGTCGACGAGATGCTCGTGTTCTTAGACGAGGCCGGCACCGGCGATACTACTCGAGTAGGGGAGAAGGATGAGCTTCTGACCAGTAACTTCAGGCTGACAAGAAACAACATCAAAGCAATAATCATGGTAATTAAGTGCATGTCCTCTGAAAACTAATAGAAAGTTTATGAAACTTATTCTAAATTGCTGCATTATCTATTCCAATTTTAAAATTTTTATATAGTTTGTAAATTAGCTTCGAACTGAATATTAGTGCTTGCAGGTCCTTTATTATACAATTAAAGAATCGTTAAGCACCTGCCTCACCAAACCTCGCTAATTATCAGATCATTTATCTTCACCGAAGCCGTCAATTAGTCTCATCAGATCAACCTAATTAATTCTCTGCTCTTTCTTTAATTAATCTTCATTTGCAAGACTTCAACCAAAAAATGAAATCTATCATACCAGCGATTTTACACGGTCGGTCCCATAATTATTTATATAGAGGTAAATCAAAAAATTATAGTTTGACCACTACAGAGGAGTGCATTATCCCAGTTTTACTGAAACCTTGTCCACTATAACAAATTTGTCCCATAATAACCAATTCAACCAAACGACAAATCATACAAATTGACATTTTTTATATTTTTTAATCCAAATATGTCCAGCGATTTTAACTTCTATTAACCAAACAATAAATTTAATTAAAAACTATTATATTGACGCATGCAGGACGTCATGTTTGGCGGCACGGAGACGGTTGCGTCGGCGATCGAATGGGCGATGGCGGAGCTGATGAAGAACCCCGACGAGATGAGACGTGTGCAGGAAGAGCTGGCCGCCGTCGTCGGCTTAGACCGGCCGGTCCAGGAGAGCGACCTCGAGAAGCTCCACTACCTCAAGTGTGCAGTGAAGGAGACGCTGCGCCTGCACCCGCCCATCCCGCTGCTGCTCCACGAGACGGCGGAGGAGAGCCAAGTGGCGGGGTACTTGGTTCCGGCGCGGTCTCGGGTGATGGTCAACGTGTGGGCGATCGGGCGGCAGGCGTCGGTGTGGAAGGAGGCGGAGGAGTTCCGTCCCGCGCGGTTCGTCCCCGGCGGCGAGGCGGCGGCGGTTGACTTCAAGGGGAACTCCTTCGAGTTCCTGCCCTTTGGGTCGGGACGGCGGTCCTGCCCGGGGATGCAGTTGGGGCTTCTCGCGTTGGAGCTGGCAGTGGCGCAGATGGCCCACTGTTTCGCGTGGGCGCTGCCCGGCGGCATGGAGCCCGGCGAACTGGACATGGGAGATATCTCCGGGCTGACCTCGCCCAGGGAGGTGCGGCTGGTGGCCGTCCCCACCCCGCGCCTCACCTGCCCTCTTTATTGATAGTGGTGATCACAATGAGTCATGTATCTCTGGTAGCATCATCGGGAGTGGAATCGATCGTTGTACCTGTAGAAAGTGAAAAATACCAAGGAGGAAATATATAGTTGCTTCTTCCAATAACCTTATTATTTATAAAAATGTCCAATAGAATTAATAGGAAATATTATAAATATGATTATTATAAATAATGGGAACTTTATCAAAGTGTTATAATCTTTATCCTTTCATAATCAATGATAGAGACTCACTTAGAAGCTAAGCAAGATTGAAATCATTGAACTATTTTAAAACATTACAAATGTGGTTGAAAAAAATTAACAAAGCAATATCATCTATAATGACCAAGGAAGAGGTTGTTAGATACTATTCGTGGAATGTTTATTCGAGGAGAACAACATTCATTAATTGATTGTATCCTACTTGACTAAATCCAATGCCAATGATGTCATGGAACATATATAAGAATGAAATATCAAATAGATGATAAATGTTGTGTTGATAAGTTTAGGATTGTTCTGAAAATTATGTGAGAAAGTTATCCTTTCAACAAATCACAAGCCTTTTTGAGACAAAGATGAAACTTTATGCAAGTCATGGAAATGTTATGAACCTTTCTACAAAGTTAATAAATGTATGAGTGTTTGATTAAGATACAAATACCTAAATTGGGGTTAAAAGAGTTGATTGTATGTTCAATAATTATGCTTCAATATATGTGCTAGAAGTTAGGATACACTGTGGTAGCCAGAAAGCTACAAGAAGAGCATGAAAATAGTATGAAATGATAAGTCTTGAAGACTTAATATCATTTAAACAGTAGATCTCTAGTGATAAAATTTTTGTGGAATATGAAAATTTATACCGATCCAGTAATTAAAAAGACCTATTGAGAGATCACGTATATTTCATGTTTAGGGAAATGGATTAGGAACCCAACATATGAATTGATTGTGATAACCCAACCATGTTTGAAATCCTAAGATTATGGTTTCAAAAGGGATAACTAAATTATAAAATTTGAGGCACATAGAAGTAATTACTTCAACTCATTCCCATGATTAGAAAGACACGACCTATAAATGAGTAAAGGTGAGAAATGACCAAATTAATCCCCTTCAAATTACTTAATTTTTAAATTGTATCTTCTCCTCTTGAGTTCTTTTTTCTCTCCTCTCTAAAGAGTTCTAAGACTTTGAAATTTTAACTTAATATTTAGAATGCTCGTATTTTGAGTTGTAGATCATTGTATTTTTTTTTGCTATTGTCAATCAATTATAAACACCTGAGTAAAATAATATTTTTAAAAGAGAACGCTACTCTCATCTTGACCTTAATTTTCTTATCCAAAGGGATAAACTAACTTGAAAGAGCATGTTGACAATCATACTAATGATTCAACAACTGATATTATCAAGCCAATGGCCGACTATAGTAAATTAATGACGATGCTACCAGAAGAGGTACATCTACCCACCAGAAGGAGTGCATCTAACATTCAAAAGGATATATCTATGACCTAAAGGGTGCATCTATTACATGAAGGAGAACCTTAACTGCTGAAGGGGTATGCCAAGAATCTAAAAAGAACATGATCTGCATCGTCATCTCATTATCCCATTGGTTCTAAGTCATTGATTAGTCAATGAGTTGACCGAGCAAACCCAATATGCTGGACCAATCTTAAATTGATCGAGAGAAATTCTACAAACACTAAATACTTGCATTTGATTTTCCATCTACAAACCACAATCACTTACCAACCGCGGACGAGTCCACAACTAAATTATTTCTAATCACATATATGACCTAGACCAGTAGCTATAATATGCTTCTCTTAAGTTTCCTCCTAGAGCAACTAAAATTTTTTTGTTCCACCTTTTCTCACTAATTAGTATACATATTCTAAAAGTGGAAAATCTCATTAAAAAATTGATCATATGAAATAACTCGTAATGACAATTTTACAGATAGTGATTTTTATTTTTCTACTGGAAAGACTGCATTTTGGCATCCTATAACTTGAAATGATGCCCCCTTTGTGGTTTAGTTTGCATATAATTCACAAAGTGGAATGATGAAGCAAGTACACAATTGGCACGAGGTTTTTTTTCTTCATTCTTAATGCAAAATTTTCTTCTTGACATTTGTGAAGTTCATGTGATAGTTGAGTCCCTCGAGTCACACTTTAATCATACTGAACTCACTTTTGACCCTTTTTATTATTTATTCAAGCTTTTGTCTCAGTAGTTGCAGTTGGTGCTCCAATTACTCAGGAACCTACCAAATTTATAGAAAAAACACAAGGATATGACGACTAAATAGTAAGCTAAATATATTGTGGTATAGGTTGGAGTTGGCATGCCCTTTTGTCTGAACTTGGTTGAGTACCTGAAACCTGAAGCAAAGATGTTTGTAAAGCTGGAATGGTCTAGTCGGTTCAAACTGGACTTGTCGAGCTTAACTGAAAGCCCTTTTTTTTTTTTTAAGATTGATGTAAAATATATAGCTACCGAAAGCACCGCTTGACAATTGTTTGATTAGTTGAAAATAGTAGGTAAACACCATAGTCTGAGTGTCGGCCTTCTGATGGGTGGAAGTAAAGATGTTGATGCAGAGAAGCAACATGTCAATAATCTCAATATTTTGATATGCACGTTGGGTCGACTCCAACACATGGATGAGAATCCAAACTTTGATTGTTCACAACTCCAAATCTTATTTCTTGACGAGGCTGATCGGATTCTCGATGCTGGTTTTAGGAAAGAGCTGGATTCCATCATCTCACATCTTCCCAGGCAAAGGTAGACCCTGCTATTCTTTGCAACACAAACAAAGTCAGTTAAGGACCTAAGTAACAGCCACCTCTGAGCAACTAACTCAATTCATCGTTGACCAGAAATTGAGTATGTTATGGAGCTTCATCAAAGAAAATCTTAAGTCGAATACTAGGGTGAAACAAGATGATAATACGTTTGAGAAGCTTAGTTTAGGTAGTTAAGTTGGATAAAAGGTACTTTGTTTGGTCTGTTTAGCTATAAGTTGACTTAATTGAAGCTACCTCGCTACATCTTAGACTAGTTAGATTAAAATTTCTCAAGAAGTTGATTAAGATTATAATTTCTAAAAAAGATTTTATCTAAGAAAGTGGTTGTTGTTCTGATAATCAAGAAAACCCTACCTCGTCACGACTTAGAAGTCGATTTTGGAAATATGAACTTAATTAACTGACAGTTAAATCTAAATATAATATAAGGTCAAACACTCAGTAGAATTAACTTAAATAAATAAAGATAAAATTAATACAATATCTCATAAAATTCATAAGGTAATCCTTGTATATCATGTACTGAAGCACTTAGAATGGATAAAATGATAAGGACAATTAAAGTAAAAAAATTTTAAAATTTTTTAAAAAAATATTATTAAAATTATTTTTAAAAATTTGATAATTACTTGAGATTCATGCTTGTTGTATGTACTTATATTATAGTTTTTTAAAATATATATTTTGAAAAATGGTTGACTAACACTTAGACACAGAATTTTTAGGCTAACACTATATCTCAGAATTCTAAGACACATAGGCAAAAATTTCTTATGATCAACAAGGGTGTCCTAAGAGAACATCTAATTGAGAGGAGGTTCTCTTTGAGAGATCCTATTTTTAAAAGATATTTTAAAAAATTACTTGAAAATCTCTTTGAAAATATATTTTGAAAACTCATATATAAAATATTTTATAAATTAATCTTTTGACTTAGAACAACCCCTAAGACACATAGGTAGATTGCCTTGTAGTCAACAAGAAGCCCTAAGAAAGTGTCAGATTTAAAGGAAAGTCTAAATTGAAAGTTCAATTAAAATTCATATTTAAAAAAAAAATTAAAAATCATAAACTATTTATTCTATTGACTTGGATTAACCTCTTCGACATATAGAGAGTTTGCCTTATGGGTGACGTCGAGCGCGATAGCGATTATCTTGCGGGCAATATTGAATCCGTTGATTTGATTATGAATGTCAAAAATAATCTTCTAAAATCTATTAATTCGGAAAAATAACAAAAGATAGAAATAAATAATACTGTCAAAAAATATTATTAAACCAAAATTTTTTCCCCTAAACATCAACTCATTAGATGTTTATATAGACCCAAAATCCTAACTTGTAAAAGAAAGATAAAATCCTAATAGAAAGGAAAATTTTTTAATGGACTCGAAATCCTAAAATTTTAAACAGACTTACAAATCCTAAAAAGATAAAATCTAAACTCACGTTTAAGAAGAAAATATTAAAAAATAAAAAAGATAAAATCTAAACTAATTTTTAGAAAAGAAAACTAATCCTAAAAATTTAAAACAAATAAAAGACCAAATCTAGAGTTTTGACGATCCAGTTCGAATGAACCATAGTGCTATAATCTAAT
>JBBMKF010330621.1:0-15155 GCA_037834155.1 Curcuma caesia
AATTAATTTTATTTAAAAATAGCTCTCATATATTTTTAATTTTATTTAGTTTTTATTTAGTTTTATTTTTTAATTAATTTAATTTATTATTTTTTTCATCAATATGATATTTTTTTAATTTTATTTAATTTTTATTTAGTTTTATTTTTTAATCAATTTTATTTATTATTTTTTATCAATATTTTATTTTTAAAATTTTATATAAATTTTATTTAGTTTTATTTTTTAATCAATTTTGTTTATTATATTTTTCAATTTTATATAAATTTTCAATTTTTTTTCAATTTTAATTAAAATTAAATATATATATATAAGTAAAATAAAATAATAAAATAGAAAATAGGTAAAATGGTCATTTGAATGGAGAGAGAGGAGAGGAGAGGAGGGTGCGGTGTCAGAGGGGTGGGAAAAGCAATTTACCTTGGCATCTGACAAATAGCCCCCTGTCCAATTTAGAATTGGTATTACGTCCCCAATCAAATCAAGCTCCAACAAATTGTAGTGGACCTATTTTTGTACATTTTGGGCCCACACGAAGTCAACATCTTTCATCAATGTCTTCCACTAAAATGTATAGATGATGGCATATGAACGGCAACAAACTTAACTCTAAATCACAGTAATGTTCTTGAATTTTTAAAAATTGAAAAATTATTTTCTATTATTATTGTAATTTATTTCCGAACTAATAAAATTGAACAAGTGACTTATTAATTCAAGATAAACCAATAAATAAATACACAGTAACATACAACCCGCCAAAATCGTGAATCCTTCGCCAGTTCGCGTCCTCCTTCGCCGCGTTCCGCACTCCTCCACTTGTCTCTCTCTCTCTCCCGCTGCTCCACCTCGTTCATTCTCTACTCTCTAGGGTTTTCTTGTACCTGCCGCTTTCCTCCTCCTTCGGCGCAATTGCAAGCTCGCAATGGCGGCGTCCTGCTCGAGACCCTGGATCGCGGGCGGACTCGGCGCGAATCCCAACGGCAATTCGCCTCGGATTCCGGCGGTGTCCTTGCGTCATTTACCCTTGCAAAGAGGATTTGCTGAACGGTGGATGCTCTCGCTTCGGTGCATTTCGGACGGGCAATCCGTCAACGGAAGCGCTGGCGAGGTCTCTGGTTGCAGCTATGGCAGAGCGGAGGAGAACGAGAGGTTTGTGCGGTGTTTCCGACAGGCATGGCCCTACATAAGCGGGCACAGGGGGAGTACCTTTGTGGTCGTGATATCGGGGGAGATCGTGGACAGTCCTTATTTGGATAGCGTTCTTCAGGTATTGGTGGTTTTGTCGATCCGAGTAGCCAATTACAATTTCTGATCTGCTTTCGAGATGACGCAGAACAATCTAGTTTTACATTCTTAAAATAAAATATCTAAACGTTTCCTCTGTCTATTTGATGTCATTTAGATCTCTATTAAGGTTGAGTTGCTTCATTTTGGTGATTATATTCGGCGTTGGAAACGAAATTTCTTTTCAAGGGTGATTAATCGAGGCTTATTTATGCTATTTTTTGGAATGAATTCCTTAGGAAAGCAATACTCCTCAGAATTGCTTATTCTTTTTTATCTTTTGTCTATAGAGAATTTATGGGATCTCAAGGGCCCAGTCAAGGTATTGTGAGCCCCGGCTGTGTTGTTTCTTTTATTTTTTTCCTACCGATTGGAGTGCGATGGTGACATCAAATCTGAAAGTTTGGCTATCGAGTGAATTATGTCGCGATAGCATTGTCTTGTGTATCTATGAAGTGCTGTGTGACGTGTAATTTATGGTTGAATAACGATGATAATGTTTTATTTAAAGTCTTTTTGACTATTGCTTCGGAAAATGTTCCAATAATAGACTAAATATGTGTGGTTCTCATCTTATTCAAATGCCAATTGATTGTCTGTGCTTAGCTTTCTCCAAACAGAAACATGGAGTATGGAGTATGAAGACTTTGTGGTTCTCTGGTTTGTCACAATGAAGTTGATTTACTTCTTTTCACATCACATTTATGTGCCTGATGCCATTTTATTATTTAACAAGACATTCTTATCTTGGATTATAATCTTGTTCTACACCTGGTGGTACTACAGTCAGTACATATTGGCTTGATTCTGCCGAGCTACAAAAACTTGTGTATGTGGTAGACCTTAATCACTTGCTAGTTGGTAAAGGCATGTAATGAACCTATTGAATATCATATATGGCTTGCTAAATGGCAGATGTTACACTTACTGATTGCTATAGTTCAGTATACTGATGGTATTGGGCCGGACAACCGTGAAAAATGAAAACACAAGACATTGGAGTGGGATTTTAGTATCCTAGATGGTTTTTTGGTTTTTCACATGTTAAAAGTCTATATATGTATATATTGGATGTTTGTTTGTTAATTTAAGCTTTCATTTAATCTCTTTTTTTTCATTTTAATTTAATCTTCATTAGATTAGGATTACATTTCATGATTTTTATTACAATCAAACACTGATTATTAGAATGTATCTTGATCTTGCTTGATTATTTATTTCATTCTATACATTTGATCTGTTTCAAAGGGTAGAAGTAAACTAAAAGTCTGTCATAAGAGAGCTTGTATCAAACAAGTGAGTCGGTTCAATCTGGTTTACTGGCTAATGCTTGACAAGCTGATCCCAATGTGTTTGATCTGTGTATAAACTGGTTTAGTGGTTAGCATTTACAAGTTGATGTTTGTTTGCTTGATCTACACTAAGTTGTGTTTCAATATGAAATGGAAGACTGTATAGTTATTGAAACTGAGACTTGGCAAGCCAATCTCATAATTGTTTGCTTGATTTGAATTTTGAACAATTAATAATATGCTGATTATGTTTCCTTTTTAAATACATGGAGGAATCTTTAAGCCTTTCTTAAAGGAATAACACCTGTAAGACATCAATGCTATAAAGTTTGACTACATGGCTCCAAGTAATAGAATCTTAAGAACAACTTAATTTACTTTCTTTTGTACCTTTTGGTGCCTTCTGTTGCTTAAAAAGTAAGTATTCACTGATCGTAATCAGTAAATCATCGCTGATGTAATTTGCAGGATATTTCTCTCCTTCATGGTCTTGGGATCAAATTTGTAGTTGTACCTGGAACCCATGTCCAAGTTGACCAGTTGTTGGAAGAAAAAGGTATTATTTTTCTACGTACTTTTGAGTCTAGATTATCAGGACTCCTATTCTTCTGTTACCCTGCAAAATTTCTTGGCTTTTCAGAAACTGCCATTTCCTCTGTGTTCAAGAGGAAATTTTGTTCTATTTCTACTAACTTAGTTCACTATAGATCTGCACTCTTTTAATGAACTTTTTGTTGATGTCATTTTCTTCTTTTCTGTCAGTGTTTTGTCACATAACAAGTTTCTGTCTCCTCAATTCATTCACGTTGACACTTTGCCTCTTTCAAGCAATGAGAAATGCATAGCTGAGATACTTTCCAATTCTCTCAATTGTCATCACTTATCATTTTTCTTTTTCTAATGAACTCCAATGGAAACTAGGGTGGACCAGAATTCATAGAAGTTTGGTTCCTTTTCTTCCTCCTCTTAAAGAAAATGCTTGCACACCTTTGTCCTTCCATGTCATAAAGAAAATACAAGAATGCCTTGGCATAGGTATTGGTCCTATCCATGTATGAGCCAGTAGAAGATCCTGAACTTGTCCATCTAATCAGGTTACCTTTCTTATTCAAGGATCTCCTTGCTGAACACACAACCTTCTGAAGCAGATGAAACTCATGTGGGCATTCTGGATTTTACTTATAGTAACAGAATATGCTTAAATATGTTTTGTTTTCTGATACTCTCCTAATGCTTTCTACAGATCAATATTGCAGTGCAATTTCCAATTATCATCTCAAATCTATGACATAATATTAGATCAAGTCAAAGGTCTATGAATATACTGAGATTTGAGAATGCAAATTCCTTCAAAGACCACGTAGATGCAGCAGGTGCCTTATATTAGCTCAGCTGATAGGGGCATTAAAAGCACAAGGATGTCAGTTGAACGCAACCTGGTTCACTGTTAGTTCAACCTCACAACTTTCAATTCGAATTTGAATTCGATTTGAGCTGAAAGCGAAATTAAATCAAGCAACAACTGATAGCATTCTAGACACCCATATAGCCTCAGAATAATACAAAACTCAAATAGAAATTGATAGGTCAGTTTAATATAACATGGTTTATCTGTAAAAATTCCCTATTTAATCCTAATTAAGCCCTATTTATATCTATTTAAATTAAATTCCCAGAATATGATAGCACCAATGCATAAAAGTACATGTGTTCTTTGTGAACTATGTCCTTGCTCTACCAATTATAATAACTGAATACATATGATGCTTGAACATCTTAAGTTTCAGATATTTATTTAAATTAGACCAAGCTGCCGTGCAAAATTTAACTTTTTTTTTTCAGGTATCAAGGGCAAGTATGCCAGTCCCTATCAAACTAGCGATTCTAAATTACTAGAGGCTGCAATGGAAGTAGCTGGAAGGATTAGCCTTGCTATAGAAACAAAGCTTTCTCCTGGACCACCTATATTAAGTCTTCGTCGACATGGTGACAATGACCGTTGGCATGAACTTGGTGTTTGTGTGACAAGTGGTAACTTCCTTGTAGCTAAGGTAATTTTATGTGAAATAGATATGTACTTGCAAGTCTCTCATATCGTATGTTTGCTCCATAACTAAACACATAAAACTTTACCCCTGTTTTGCCTTCTCCTATTTACAATGAAATCATTTACAAGAGAGAGCAAACACCTTCCTTTTCCCTTTGTATTATAACTACCAGAACATACTGAAAGGATTCTGCTGTGGGAGAATGGGTAAATATTGAGCTCAAGAGATATGCGCATAAAGACAAATATTGTAGAAAAAAGAGCACGAATCTCCCACTAGTGTGGATCCCGGAGAAGAGGCGGACTACATTTGACCTATTGTATGCAGTCTTATCTTGTATTTTGCAAGAGCCTATTTATGCGACTCAAATTGACCTCAATGTCACATGGTAGTAATTTTACTATTATGCTAAGGCTCCCCTTTGACAAATATTGTAGAAAATCCAAGCTTAATTTAATTGGGACATTTTGCTTCTCTTCTTCCAGTGGGTGGCTTATAATTTGCGAAGCTAGCAACCAACAAGCAGTATCCTTTGTAGACGTGGATCACAACTTCTCAGATTGGAGGAGTCAACCTACAGTCCTGAATGCTTCAGCTTCCAAAATTTAAGTCACTTCATTGAACTTCAAAAGGTCATGACGTGCAATTAAAATCATGGAGCCATTAGGAAAGGGTTGCAATGACTGCATAATTGAAATGGTTTAGAGGAAACACAATATTCAGATGTGTTACCTCACATGGCCAACAGCCTCCTCAGTTGGTAATAAAGAAGGAATCTTAGAAGATACAAGGATTTAATCTACTTTGACAGTAAGTTGAGAGGAATATACTAGATTATTTGATTGAAAGTGGACAATTACACCTCTATTTAAGGCTCCAACATAATACCTAATAAATAAATTTATTCCATGTGAAACTAAACCTATATATTCTAGTAACTCCTGAGACAAAGATTATCATCTTCTTATCCATTTTAGAAATTATTTTAGATATAAGTCTTTTACTTTTGTTTTTGTTTTTCTTCTATTTTTTACCCTTGAAAACAAGGTTTTGAATTCCTTGTGTCCTTCTTGTTCATATTTTCTGCAATTTCCTCTTTTTTTTTTCCTTGGGAAATTTGAGGACAATTTTTTTCTTTGAAATTGTTCTCTAACTTCTTTCTAGTGGGGATAGGTAACTTGCTGCCGTCTCATGTTGCAGAAAAGAGTAGTTGATGGTAATGGTTTTGGATCTACTGGCGAGGTGAAAAAGATAGATGTTCTACGCATACGAGAATGGCTCGACAAGGAATGTTTAGTTATACTAAGCAATCTAGGTTGCTCTAGTGCAGGAGAGGTTTTAAATTGCAAGTATGCCAATTTTTCTTTTTGTTTTTTCTGAAGAATTAAATTTTAATCCACGTTCATGCTTCCTGCAACTATATTCAATCCAATGAATATTAACAGTTCTGTGGTTATCTTCTAGATGAAACCATTAGTGAATTATTATTATTTTGTAAATACTCACATTCTTAAGTTTATTGTAGATCCCTTCATGTGCTCACCAGAAAAAAATGCACCTAAAATTCTCTAGATCTAGTATTGCCAAATAAGTTGGCACATGCTTGTCTTTATTAACAATTACTTTTTGTTTCTGAGCATATTGGTTATTTTTTAGTCCATTGAGGGTCATAGATATTGGCTCTGTGTGCCTTTCTGGCTGTGCACCATATTGAAATCCATTCTATATGTGCTGATTGTTTCTGTGAAATTTTAAATTGCACATGAATTTATATAATTTCCCTCATAAACAAGGCCTAGTCCTCAATGTTTGCCAGCCTCAGAATCTGATGGAGAGCTTATAGAAGGACCTGAATCTGCTTCATTTCTTTGTTCAGCTTGAACACCAAATTTGCAACTAAGTGCAAGATAACTATTTCCATTCATGAGGAAAGGGCTAACAGTTGAATGGCTATCAGTCATTGCAAATACTTTCTGTATCCATATAAAGAGACAAATCATAGTCGTTTAGATGTCTGGACAAATTCTGATAGTTTGATTGGTCAAAAGATCCAAAAATTAGTCTTGAGGGTGACAAACAGTCATTCTAATTTGGTTTGCCAAGGGACCTTTTCCTTGGCTGTTGTCTTTCCTGGTTATACATCTAATTTCTGCATTTCTCATGATCCAGCAAAAGATCAAAGTTACCACATATGCTCGCTCAAATATACTTTTTCTTTTTGTGTACTCCACACTGTACTCTATGTTACAACTGACTAAGTCTTGTGAAGAAATGATCAAATTGTAGATGTGTTGCTTGAGCAGGGTTGGCATTTAATATCCACCAGGAATAAAATAAAGAAAAAGGAAATAGAGTTCATAAAATTTCAATGTGGAGATCATTCTTTGGTTCTTCACTATGAGTAATTGTCATATTTGGTTTTCTAGTGTTATATGTAAGTCTAGAAGTGATTTTTGGCCCATTTAACTGACTGACATTCACACTACTGCAATTATTTGTCAGGTCTATAACTACTGCTGTTTTGGTTTTTGCATATTTGCAATAAAAATTCGATAGTCATTATGGTGTTATTCTGGAATAAATCCTGGTTAGAGAAAATTGATAGCCGAGGTTAATATGTAGCCGAGTACTCTTCTCTTGTTTCTCATTTAAGCTTTATGACTCTAGTGGCTACATTTGAATATTAATGATGCCTTCTGTGCTGCCATTGAGGAACCAAAATTTTTGTTTGATTTTGCAGCACTTATGAAGTTGCTGCAGCTTGCGCAATAGCCATTAAAGCAGACAAACTAATCTGTATCACAGATGGCAAGATTCTTGATGAACAAGATCGTCCTATTCGTTTTATGACACTTGATGATGCAGATATGTTGATCAGGAAACGCTCAAAGCAAAGTGCAGTTACTGAGAATTATGTCCAGGTTGGAGATGAAGAATTGATTTGTTCTCCAGGCTATATTGATTCACATCAAGATAATAACCTCTTCTGGAATGAAAAAGCATATAATAGAAGGCGTAATGCAACATTTCATAACGGTGTTGGGTTTGACAATGGGAATGGTCTATGGTCTGGAAAACAGGGGTATGCTATTGGGGGAGAAGAACGACCGAGTAGGTTAAGTGGTTACCTTTCTGAGCTGGCTGCTGCAGCCTATGTGTGCAGAGTAAGTTCTTGAAGATGTGAATACCTTGTTCCTACCTTCATTGTTTATGTTTATAGGATATATAAGCCTTTGGAGCCATCTGTTTCTGTTAAATCAAAAAAATGTATCCTCATTGGCTCATTGGCCATAGTCTCATCTTTAAAAGCTCCAAATTTCTAGTCTTTAAAGTAGAAGGCACCACATTTGCTAATTAGTGTCCCAAAGTTGATATCTACCTTCTGTTTCTCCAATCAATTACAGTTTACTGAATCATTTCTTAAGCGATTTTGTGTTGGAATTGACTTTGGAAAACTCTTTTAAAGATTTTATATTCAAGCAGATTATTTGTCTTTGTAGGGTGGAGTTCAGAGAGCTCACATAATTGATGGTACTCTTGGTGGGTCCTTTCTGCTAGAATTATTTACCAGGGATGGGGTGGGGACAATGGTGGCTAGGTGTGTATGCATCCTGCCAATCGCTTTCAGTGACATTTACTGGAATAACAACATGATAAACCAGAGATTATAGCTGGATTTGAACAGTTTCACTTAAAGCTTTGAGTTGATCAAATTCAGTTAGTTCACTAAGCACACTTGTTTTAATAAGATTTCCAATAAACTATGAGCTACGATAAAAGGTTCAATTTATTGCATTAAGAGACATCTTGGGAATTCAGTAGTTGGGGTCAAGTTGTAATATGGCATGCCAAGGGTAGTTAGTAAAGATTTTAGTTTGTGATTTGCGTCTTTTCTGTTTCTAAAGTCTCAACTTCTGTAGGTAAAATTTGCATACAAGAACTACATTATTGTTGAACTTTGAGTTCTTAGAACTTCTTTCCTAGTTAGATGAATTGATGGAAGGCTTCTTTCAGCTCGAGACTTAAGTTTGTGATTTGCATCTTTTCTGTTTCTGAAGTCTCAACTTCTGTAGGTAAAATTTGCATACGAGAACTACATTATTGTATTGAACTTTGAGTTCTTAGAACTTCTTTCCTAGTTAGATGAATTGATGGAAGGCTTCTTTCAGCTCGAGACTTTAATCACTCTTTTTTTTTTCTAATAATAAACGTCAGTGACGTTTATGAGGGAACACGATCAGCTATAACCGCAGATCTTCCAGGGATTAAAAGAGTTATTCAGCCTTTGGAAGAATCTGGTGTACTTATCAAGAGAACTGACGAAGAGGTTTACTTTCTTATTCCATTTGTTCTTTTTATGTTAGAAGTCCAAGTTAGATATCGTTTGTTATCCTTTCATAACTGATATATAGATAGAAAATTTTTGACATCTAATATACTCACATAATTAACAAAGTTATGCTGTTTTAAAGTTTAAACCTTATTGTCCTTTTCAGCTTTTCAAGCAGTTGGATTCATTTATAGTAGTTGAAAGAGATGGTTCAGTAATTGCTTGTGCTGCTCTTATTCCCTTTCCTGATGATAACTGTGGCAAAGTTGCTGCCATTGCAGCATCTCCAGAGTGCCGGGGACAAGGACAGGGTGGCAAAATGTTAGGTATTACATTCTCCCTTTTCTAAAGATTGGCTTTGTGTCTTTTATATGATTATCCTTACGTTCAAGTGATATTAATCCAACAAATTAAGCTTGTGATTAAACATTTAAGCTTCATTCTTTTTATATTATATTCCTTACCCGAGTCAAATGGCATTAGGCTAATGGTTTTTTTGTTTGGAAATTTAATGAACAGGCCATTTTAATACGATGTAGGCTTTTTGGAAATTTAATGAAGAGGGGACCTATGTAAGAGGAATATGCATTCCATCTATGCCATCTGCTTGTGCTTATTGTTTTGGATTTAGAATATATAATCAATTAAAAATTTTTGGCTGAATTAGGAGAAAATATATTCAATATTGTTTGCTGATTTCGTGATTTATCAGGCTAATCTTGCACACTTTTGTCATTGTGGTCTATGGTTCCCACCTAGTGCAAGGGCGTTCTTTATTGCCAATGTTATCTCATCGCATATTAATTCTAGAATGCTTTAACTTACCAAGCTTTGAAAATTGTCATAAAATAACTTGGAAATCAGTGGGTAGTTGAAAGAAAAGGATGCATGTGATAACATAAAGCTAGAATGAATCTAGTAATAACATGGGTTGAAATCTTGTGTCATTCCGACCAACACAACTGAAACATATTTTAGTAACCAAAACTTAATATTGGTTGGCACATGTATCCTCTTTCGTGCCAACTTTGTCGTTCTTGCCAATGAGTATGTCAACATACAACACATGTTGGTGTGCTTAGCAAATGTCAAAATGTGTTGAAATGAATTCGGATGAGTTCAACTAATGCTTGATAGTTTTTGTACCATGTTTTCTCTTTTTTTTTTTAATTAAAAAAGTAATTAAATTGATTATCTAAATCAATTGTAAACGTTAACAAAGTACAAAGCAAGTGAAAGAAAATCAAAAGAGTAAAAGTAGTTTGAATTTGTCTACGACTGCAATGAACTAAAAAATTTAACAAAATTTATTTTTACTTCACTGACGATAAAATTACCATCAACTCTTTGCTCCTTATTCATGCAGACTTCATTGAGAAGAAGGCATTATCGCTTGGACTAAAAAGACTTTTCCTGGTTACAACTCGTGCAGCAGACTGGTAAGTACATACTATGCACATACTGTCGAAATCTCCAGACAACCACGTACACGTAGTTAATGGTTAAAACCAAGAACTGTATTATATAGCTCAAGCTGGCAAGTAGACTTCCAGAAATTTACTGGTGTTATGATTCTTGTCAGCTCCTGAAATTATTAGTAATGACCCATATGCGTCTACACACCCTCACGGTTTATCTGATTTCTACCTTTGTTACCACAGTGTTTGAGAAGGCAATCTTGGATCCTAGATACTCTATTTTTACAGTCCATTAATAGTCTGGGAGACCCCATATTTGCTAACTTAATGCTAGAGAAGGGCAATCCAAGATCCTTGATGTTCTATGAATTCCTGAAGTTAAACAACCATAATTTCTAGTTACAATACAATTGTTTTTCCTCTTTCTGTAGCACATATATTATTTGTTGCTTGTTCCTATGCCTTAACCTTGTCTAGTTCAGCATCAACTGAAAGAATTAATTTTTTAGTATACTATACACATTATGATCGCTTGTGTCTTGTTTAATGGAGTTCTCTGTGGTACTCATCGACATTCTATAGGTTTGTGAGACGTGGTTTCATGGAGTGTTCTATCGATTCAATTCCAGCTGAAAGAAGAAAACACATTGATCTTTCACTTGGATCAAAATACTACACGAAGGAGCTACCAAATGGAGGAAGGTGGCATCACTATTAGCAAATTTGCACTAGGCAGTAGATAAACATGTATTTCTAAATCAACTCAGTTTTCAGTTTAATTTTATCTTCTGTTCCTTAGTCGAATTGTTCATATTAAGCTTGTTTTTGCATGGTTCTATTTCTATAAAGCTCAAAGTAAGCAGACATGCTTTCTTCGATAAATCTATCTTATAGGAGCTTTCAAGAGGTCGTGTTTACTTGATATATTTGTATTGTTTTTTCATGTTTCTACGAATTAAAATGCATTGTAAAGCTCTATTTGCTCGAAAGATGGGAAAGAACTACGAATAAAAGTCATAAAAAGAAGGATATGTGTTATTTAATTGAGAAAAAAGGTTTGATTTTATGTTGCTAATTCAGAGAAAAAAAAGAATAATGAAAATCTAAATATTCTCTAATGTCATTGGAATTGCTAGGATGAATGGATGATTGACGGTGTAGTTTTTGGATGGAGGTTATCAAACACATTAGAAAATACTATCTTCCAACTACCATTCATGCAAGATTAAACAAAATTAATGCTAAGAAATATGATCACATATATCATATTTTGAACAATGTTTGAATTGAAATAGGTGCAATATCAGAAAAGAGACTTTGTTTGAACTGTTCTTCAATTGAGTCCGGTTCGATCAAACCGTACGACTTCCGACTAAAGATGGTGCTTGTGCTGCCACAATCCCACTGCGGGCGTCGATATAAATGTTCGCCTAATTCGGGTCTCTGCTTCTCACCGCTGCATGATTGCCTCGTTCCTTGACGCTTCTGCAAACCCTAAAAGGTCATCATATTCGCTCTTCTGTTTAAAGGATCGTATCATTTGATCGCTCTTGTGGATCCGTGGCAATTCTATTTGTTTGTTTAGGTTGCTGCTTATGTTCTCCATTTCCTAGATTTCTTCTGATCCTGATCGGCTTCTTTTGTTCCGTTACTTGTTTTTGTACTAGAGGTCTTTGATCTCCAACTGTTTTATGATTTGTGTTCTTCAGCAAATTCAGTGGTCTTAGTGTTTTTAGACGAATCCATTCGTAATTTTGCTATTGTGTGATAGATGCACAATCGGTTCTCGACGCCATGTCTATATAGGAAGATATGCCGTTTACTTTCTGTTATGATACACAGACTTAATTTTAGATGCACGAGCTGTATCGTTGTTGTTTAGAACTTTTTTGGCTATAAGTTTGGATTGATCTAGCAGAAGATTTCGTTTTTTTTTCTTCTGTGTGAAGATGTTACTGTTTGGATAGATGCAATCGTTTATTGAAGTGCCGGAGAGTTATTTCTCATTGGTCTTGAAATGCATGTGAGTAAAAACTTGAGACCTTTCCATTTTGATTTCCCATATTCCCGTTTTCCCCTTGAAATTAAGTTTGTATTTATCTTTCTTATATTACATGATTTTTTGTTTTCAATTGAATTTATGGATGCTAACCCCTGTTGATCTGTACGACGAATCCTTGACATATTAAACCTTAGATTGTTTGAGATGGTTGCAGGAGGCTGCTTATTAATTAACAAAATGGCTGTTGCTTTTGCCAACCTCAATGTTGCATCTGGGCTCCAGAAACTTAATGGTTATCTTCTTACCCGCAGTTATATAACTGGGTAAGGTGTTTATATGGGTTTTTAACGTGTTCTTCTATCAGTGATGATAACATCTCTCTCACTTTTGAATTGGTACATTTCAGTTACCAGGCATCAAAGGATGATATTGCTGTTTATGGCGCACTTAATGGACCTCCATCCTCTGAATATGTCAATGCAGCCAGGTGGTATAATCACATTGATGCTCTACTTCGGTTGAGGTATGTGCTTAAAAATGGTTTATCTTGCTTGAGGTGTAGCATACCTATCTTGCCATGTTAACCTCTGTGGTACAATGTCAGTGGCATCTCTGAAGAAGGGAAGGGTGTCAAAATTGAATCATCTGCTACCCTGCTTGAAGACATTCCAGCCACCTCTGCTGTTGTCGACAAGGTATATTTTTGTATCAACTCTTGTTTGACTAGAATAATTTCTAATCTAAAAATTAACAAGTTCACCATGGCAGTGTAGTGAATCAAGAGTCAGACTACTAGGAAAGCTTATTAGAATATGTTGAATGCCAACTTATCAGAGGGAATCATGTGATGACTGATGAATTACTTTTCTGGTTATACCTGATATGTTCAGGCCACAGCAGATGAAGATGATGATGATGATGTGGATTTGTTTGGGGAAGAAACTGAAGAGGAAAAGAAGGCAGCTGAAGAACGCGCTGCTGCTGTTAAAGCATCTGCCAAGAAGAAAGAGTGTAAGTTTTACAAAAGATCCATTCTCCACTTTTCTGATCTGTGTTGCTTAAGTGTGCAGTTTGTGGTTGTGTACCAATATCTTTGTTATCATTCTCATAAGATTGTTCATTGGTTTCTTTTTTGATGAGCAGCTGGAAAGTCATCAGTACTTCTTGATGTGAAACCATGGGATGATGAAACAGACATGAAGAAGCTAGAAGAAGCTGTGAGGAGCGTCCAAATGGACGGGTTGCTCTGGGGAGCCTGTATGTATACTTTTTCTAGGCAACACAAACACACATGAGTCATATTTTTTTAGAAAAAAAATTATCTTTGCTCCTGCTGAGATATGTATTTAGCAATCTTGTCTGTACCTGTTCAACATGCAGCAAAACTGGCACCTGTTGGATATGGCATAAAGAAATTGCAGATCATGTTGACTATTGTGGATGATTTGGTTTCCGTCGATAACCTTATCGAGGACTATCTCTGTGCTGAACCAGCAAATGAGTATATCCAGAGTTGTGATATTGTTGCATTTAACAAAATATGTGAGTAGTCAACTTCATCCAACCATTCTTGAATTTTGAATTATGCACCAATAGTAATCCTTTTGTTCTTTTTTTTTTGTTTTATATTAGTTTGATATAAGCAATGGGCTGCAAAATTTTACCTGTCTTTCACAAACTTCTAAAATAACTATATGCTACATTCTAATCCTAAATGTGAATATGGAATAACTTGCTTTGATTGCATATTTACGTATCAATTTTGTACAAAGGGATACTCTGATACTACTAACACGAGACTCTCTGAACTTTGTGTGAACTGGGTAGGTTAATTATCTTCTGGACTTGATTTATGTTTATTAGGTTTGCAATACAATTTGTGCCTTTCACACAGATTGTAATTATTCACGATCGAATAAATGCTAATGTTGTATGTATCTTGGTGTATCCCTCAGCAAATGGAAAATAAATAGTAGAATAACATATCTGAGATTCATGTAAGCATCTTGGTGTTGCAAATAGACACATTTGGGTGTTATTGTAGTATTGTTGATGTATTCTGTTTATGGGATTAGCATTACAATCTCTTCTGTTTTCGCTGTTACTTGCCCCTGACACGCTGTTACAATTTCGCATTAGGATGTGATTCCAATCATCTATTAATTCTTTTTTGTAATTTTTTTAATGTGTTCTGCAATCATATTAACTAACTTCTATGTTTCTTGCAGGATACATTTAGGAGCTCTACCTCAACGCTCGGCGCCCTAAATTTCGTGTTACGTTAATTTAATTTTCTGTGGTTCAGTGGGCTGTAGGTAAGGGTCTTGTTTCATTTTTACCCCGTTTATTCTCTATTGAAGAGGTGACCCTGTTGGACATGAGTTGGGACATGAATTCTAGTTTTTCAGATGTGTTAAAAGAGTTTTCCATACCGTATTCCAAGTTATTGCATTGTACACTGTGTATGTTATTTATTGCTTTGTTATCTAAAGCCATGAAGTTGGCGCTGTCCATTTAATCGATCGACTGCTAGATTGCAGGTCTATTTCAAGAGAGAAGACAAAAGAAAAAAAACTGGGATGGGCAAACGACGTTTGATTTTAATAACAGATACGTAGGAGCATGCGCGGACTTTTTTGCTCTATTTCTTTGGAGGGGCAGTTTGAAAAAATTAAAGAAGGGCTTTTAGTGTTTATTTCGTTAGAAAGGATAGATTATTCATTTTTTATTATTTATTTATCATCAAATAATAGATGGATGAATTTGTGAATTCGGATA
>JBBMKF010331050.1:0-15141 GCA_037834155.1 Curcuma caesia
TTATCCCACTAAGTGGGGTCGGCTATATGGATCCTTTTACGCCATTGAGCTCTATCTCCTATTATATCATCATTTATTGATGAATATTATTCATAAATATTAATAAGTTAAACATATATATATATATATTCAAGTTTATTTGTATAACTTAACAAATTATTTAAACTTACTCATTTAATTAATTTGTGTGTAATAAATAAATATAAATAAGTTCTTACCAAATCAAACATCAAACTCATTCATGAACGTTCAATTCATTTACAACCCTAACGATGAAATTAAGTTAAACACAAAGACCAAGAAATGGATTAGCATAAAATGCTCAATTTCCCACAACACATATTTCACTAATAGGCTTGCATAAACAGATAATAGTAATTTTTTTCCCCAAACTACATCTTTGCCAAGGAATTTCCACAGGAGAACCCAAATAAAAATACCATGCGGCTCAATAACAAAACACATTTCAGTATAGCAAAGAGAAACTAAAAACAAAAAGGAACTTTTCAGAAAGCTCAGAACATAATGACTAATCAACATTTAGACAAGAATCCACAAATCAACACATACAAACCCCAAGCACAGTAGAGGGTTGGATTCAGCATCATGTTCCAGAATTCAACCTCACGGGCTGCTGTCCTTGTTGCATGATCTAGAATGTCGATGTCCACCCCCTCACGGGCCTCTCTCCTTGTTGCATCATGTAGAATGTCGATGTCCACCACCTCACAGGCCTCTCTCCTTGTTGCATTATGTAAAATGTCGATGTCCACCACCTCATGGGCCTCTCTCCTTGTTGCATCATGTAGAATGTTGATGTGCCTCTCTCCTTGTTGCATCATGTAGAATGTTGATGTCCACCCCATCGGGAGGGAGTTGGACATACCGTACGGCTGATCCTCTGATGAAACAATTGCGAACAGATAACTGCAATCAGATAAGGAACATGCATGAGACATGCTTGGTGAAAGGGTAACAACGTTCAAAATAGATTAAACATTTTAAGAATGAACAATGAATTGGTTACCAGAATGAACAATGGATTGGTAAGAGAAATTAACTAGCAGTTCAAAGACCAGTTTAACCCCTTGAGGAAGCACTTATAAGATAATAAATCTGTTTATGGTTGTTGAAATCTATATATCCATTTATAAGCCCAGATTCAATACAATTCAAAAATTCATTAAGATGGTACAATCCTCAATGTAACAATCTTAACTCTAATTGAAAAAACCCATTTGATCCTAGGGTTATGAATACCGATAAAGGAAGTTCTGAATCACTAAATTCACGATTCAAAAATTTAACAAAATGATTTGTGATACAGTTGCTTTGCAAAAAATAATTGGGGTTATTTTCCCTAGATAGTTCTTTTTATTTTATATTATTTCATTTTACATATATCCCTATGATATATATTTGTAAATAGAAACCCAATTATTTGCAATATGCTCCCTAGAACTTCCCACGAGTTGATTAAAAAATATCATAAAATCTCTGCTTATTACAAATATATTCAATTTTAGAACCTCTCATGAATTAACTAGTACATTGTCTTAATATTGTTAGAAATAACAGATTAAATGAATGTTAATCTTATTTGATTACACTGTTTTCCTAAAAAAAGAAAAAGTAATGTTCATTGTTAGAATATTATAGTTTCCTCAACTTGGTAGGACCATCATTTAACTCGATCATAACTGTTTGAGCCAAATATAATATTCTCACATGTGACATATGGCTGAAGTCATATATATAGTTCTATGCTTTGTACTGGACTTGGCCAAATAGTTGGCTTTTAATTCTAATTTCCTTGGATTGCATAATATCAAAAAAACATCATCTACCTAGAGAACCTGCTTGGTTTGCATCTGTGCATCATAAAACTTATAAATAACCATGATTTTCATATTTTTCCAGTATTCTTGAGGCACCACACATTCTTTAGAGTCATCTGGCAAGAATCATGCTATGGAGCCTTAAAAATTGACTAATTGCAGCAGGTCTAGGTCTACGTCTAGGTCTAGTAACAATAAGATAGTTCAATTTTCTAACTAATTTCCAGTGGCTCCCTGGGTGGATAATAACTCTTCCTGTCCTAGTATCAGCTTGACATAACACTCCATGGAAGAATGAAACTAAAGAAAGTTTAATCATAAGAGAAAAAATGCCGATATTAAAAAAACATAAATTTGAATATGTTCATGGCTACCAACCAGAGTTTTCAACCAATCCACGATAGCTTCAGAAAATATCTTCACAGCACCACCCATTTAACTAATTGATTTTGCCAAGAGCAAAAGGAACGAACTCCCAAATATTGTCATTTGAACGAAAAAGATCTCAGAACCATATTTGTCTCTAGTTTAAATTAAAACAAAACAACAAGGCAAAAAAAAAAAAGAATAAAAGATGTAGGGTGAAACTGATACGAGGAAGCACATTTGTGAGAGCATATATAACTAACAACATTAAGTTCTAAATAAGATGCATTTTCCTAGATTACAGATGGCACTATGAGAGCTATTTGAAGACGTGGCTACGACATGCTCAGTTCTTGGCCTGCTGTTGTAGGTTTGTAGAAAGAGTTAGCAAGGTGGAAAAGAAAGGAGTGAACAAAGGTCACATCTATAATTCAAAAATAAATTAATAATAATTCAAACAAACATAACTAAAATTCATAAACCTAATCATACTAAAATACTTATAATTATGAAACTAATTAAAATATTACTCATGATAACAAAAAGTTAATAAAATTCAAAATGTGTTAAAGTTGGTTGACACATTCGCGGGTCCACACAAAATATATCAAATCAAGAATTTGATACATTATTAGAAATTAAAAATTGCTTGACTTCTTTGGCTCATGCATACTTGCCATATACATGCATATGCTTTACTTTATGCACAAAAATGTCATGTCATCATATTTACTTATTGCTTAAGCTAGAAGGTTAGTTAAGGACAAATGACTAGTTGACACTTGCCAACATAGTACTAGGGTGGAGCAAGATGATAGTACGTTAGGAAAATATAGTCTAGGTAATCAAGTGGAATAAAGAGTACCTTGCTCGGTCTACTTAGCTAAATCGACCTAATTGAAGCTACCTTGCCACATTCTAGACTAGTTAGACCAGGGTTTTTAAAGAAGTTAATTAAGGTTATAATTTCTTAGAAAGGCTTTATCTAAGGAACTAGTCGTTATTCTGATAACCAAGAAGACCCCTGCCTCGCCACGACCGGGAAGTTGATTTTTTAAATGTGGACTTAATCAACTAATGGTTAAATCTAAATCTAACACAATGTCAAATACTCATTAGAACTCAACTTAATTTAATAAAGATAAATTGACAAAATATCTTACAAAACTCATAAGGTAACCCTTATATGTCATGTAATGAGGCACTTAGAATGGGTGAGATGATAAGGACAATTAAAGTATAAAGTTTTAAAAAATTATTAAACTATTTTGTAAAAAATTATTTTTGAAAATTTTAATAATTATTTAAAATTCATGCTTATTGTGTGTACCTATACTATGGTTTTCAAAAATATAAATCTTTGAAAATTGATTGATCGACACTTAGACATAGAACCTTAAGGATGTCAACACTAGTCTAGAACCTTAAGACACATAGGTAGAAAATCTTTGTAGTTAACAAGATGTCCTAAGAAAGTGTCAAGTTGAGGGAGAGATTATTCTTAAAAGACCTAATTCTTAAAAAACTTTTTAAAACTTATTTTTTAAAAAAATTAAAATATCTTTTGAAAACTCATATTTTGGAAAATATTTTAAAAAGTAAGCTTATCCCTAAGACACATAGGAAAAATATTCTATGGTCAACAAGGAGCCATAAAAAAGTGTCAGGATAGGGGAAAGTCCAAATTGAAAATTCAATTAAAATTCATATTTTGAAAAGAATTTTGAAAATCACAAACTATTTATTCTGTTGACTTGGATTAACTTCTTAGACACATAGAAAGTTTGTCTTATGGGTAACAAGAAGCCCTAAGGAAGTGTCAGATTAAATGGAAGGTCCAAAATCAAAAAAGCAAATATATTTCAAAACTATCTTTTATAAATTTTTGAAAAATTTTGAAAAATCTTTGAAAAGCATTTTAAAATGTGGTTCAAAATTATTTTAAAAATTATACTTTTGATTTGGGTCAAACTCTAAGACACATAGGGAGATTATTTTGTGGTTAACAAAAAGCCCTAAGGACGTGTTAGGTTAAGGGGGAGATTATGATTTAAAAGGATAATAATTAGTTTTCAAAATCATATATTTTGGAAATAACTTAAAAATTATTTCAAAATTGATTTTGAAAACTCACTTTAAAAACTATTATGAAATATGTTGAAAAATTCTTTTAAAATTTGGTTTAAAAATCTTTTGAGAAATTATTTTAATTTTTTTAAAAAAATTATTTCAAAATTATTTTTTAATACTACTATAGTCTTTTAAGAACTATCAAGACTAAGTTATGCCCACAAGACATACCATTATTGTTAGTGTAATTTAATAAGTTTTTTGATGTATGAAAAGGGGAAAAAGGGACTTAAGTTAAAAATCTAGATTTCTCCCAAGCTAATAAACTCTGACCTAATTTTAAACTTAAGAAATTGTTAAACATAAAAAAGGAGAGATTGTTGGTGCAAGGAGCACTAGTCTGTCCCTAGAGTTTCGATATTTGACAATACACTTAGGTCTAATCTGTTTGATCAAGGGTTGATCTAAATAAGACCTAATATTTGGATGTGAGTGGAGTCTATTCAAATCAAGATTGACTAGAAGACTAGCAAGAAATCCTAATCGATTAGACCGAACAAGGAAAAGTCCTAATTAAGATTAGACAAAGAAAGTCCTAGTTGGAGGCTAAATAGAGAAAGTCCTGATTTGGAGGATTGAGCAAGGAAGATCTGGTTTGGAGGACTAGACAAGGAAGTTCTGATCTGGAGGATTGGGCAAGAAAATCCTGATTGGAGGTTGGACAAGAAAAGTCCAAACAAGTTAAAGGTGACCGGATGTTTGATAAGTGAGAAGTCTATTTATGGAAGTGACTAGTCCTAATTGGAGGTTAGGCAAGGGAAAGCCTAAACAAGATGTTTGACAAATGGGAAGTCTACCTATGGAAGTGACTAGTCCTAACTGAAAGTTAGGCACGGATAAGCCTAGTAGGTTAGACCTATAAGGTAAGGCTTAGATAAGCCTAGTAGATCAGACGGACTACAAGTAGGTTTAGGTTGCTTGTTTGCTTGTATACTAATCTTGTAGGAATCAGAAGCTAGAAACAAGACTGAGGAAGCATAAGAGGAGCAAACAGAAACAACTGAACCAAGTTCGAAAGTCAACTCAGGTCAAAATTAGTTGACTGATTTCAGACGCCCTTATTGAATCCAGGCACTTGGAATAGTCCAGGCATCCCAGTGAGGTTTAGGCACCTGGACTGGGCAAATCCAGGCACTATATCTGATCCAGGCACCTAGATGGTTCAAGTGCCCTTATGTGTTCCAGGCACCCAGATCAGGTGGAATTGACTCCGAAAAAGACCGACGAAACTGGATCGGATCGATTTCAAGCTCCCGAAAAAGAATCTAGGCGCTCGGAAAGGTCTTTATATGGCTTATACCACCAGCACCAAGGAATCATTACTACTCTCATACTTCTTCATCCTGCGATGCTGCTAAACGTGAACGGAGCTAAGCTCGTGCGATTGGGGAAGCTCCAGAAAGGGTGCACTGCGCTCGGGACTTCCGGATCGACCACTACACGAACGTTTGGTTTAATCCTTCTTAAGTCTTACTTTTGTATTTCATTGTTATTATTTAGACTGTAAGATGGATTTCTCCGCCTTCGGACAAAGATCCGAAAGGAGATCATTAGTGGGCTGGCATCTTCCCGTGCATAGGTCTTGGATGTATTAACCTTGGAGGGTTAGGAACTAAGTAAATCTACGAGTCTCCTGTGCTTGTTTTACTAATTCTGCTGCAAGTGTATTTGATAGAACGAACAAAAAAAATGCGCTATTCACCCCCTTTAGCGTGCCCACCGATCCTATAGTTGATATAATTAGTCTCTAGAGCTTCGATGTTTGACAATACATCTAGTCAGTTTGACCAAGGATTGATTCAAATAGGACCTGATGTTTGGAAGTGAGCCAAGTCTAATCAGGTCAAGGTTGACCAGATGACTAACAAAGAGAAATCTAATTAAGTCAAAGGTCGACCGGATGACTAATAAGGGAAAATCTTAACTATAGATTAGGCAAGGATAAGAAATCTACCAAATGACTAATTCTAATTGGAAGTTACACAGGTTAAGGATGATCTGATATCTTACAAGGATGAATAGTCTACTAAGTGACTAGCAAGTCTAAATGAGTCAAAGTGACCGGAGGTTTGATAAAGGAAAAATCCTAAGGGAGCGGTCTTAGGTGGTGAGACAAACCTAGTAGGTCAGGTAGACTTACAAGAGTAGGTTTATGATCCTAAAAGAGAGAATCCAAGTTAGTGAAAAATCTTAGAGGAACTCCAAACAAAAAGCTTAGTAGGTTAAACTTACAGGGTAAGGCTTAGATATGCCTACTAGGCCAGATAGACTACAAGATTAGGCTAAGTTGCTTGTTTGTATGTGTTTGCTTGTCTTGCAGGAACTTAGAGTTGGAAATAAGACTAAGGAAGTAGACATACGCAAATCAGATGCAGCCATATCAAGTTCGAGGTGAACCGGACTTGACTCGAGTTGAACTAGATCTAAGTAGGATCGGTAGATCGATCGGGGTTCGAGTCCAATTCTGGATTGTTGACATAACACCTAGATTAGTAGACTGATAAACTTGATAAGATCATATCACGAAGAGCTCGGTCTTCTAGATCGAGTTTTATCCAAGTTCGGTATACCGATCAAGCCGAAAAAGCTTTTTAAAAAAAAGCCTCGAGGATAGAGCCAAGCAATCAATTATGTACAACTCATTTCTACTCTGTGCTCGGAACAATACTCGAAGCTTTACAACCGGAGAAGTTCCACGAGGGGTGCCACTTTACAACCGGAGAAGTTCCACGAGGGGTGCGTGGCGCTCAAGACTTCCGGATCAACTCAACGGGTTTTGTTTATATTTACTTTACAAGTTGTACTTAATTTCATATCCTTTGTGCTTGTAATTATGTTTTGTAAGACAAGTTTCTCTGCCTTTGAAAAAGTTTCAAAAAAGAGAACGCTAGTGGACGGGCACCTCCCGTAGATAGGCCTTGGAGTACCAATCTTAAAGAGTTAAGAACCAAGTAAATCTCTATATGTTCTCTTATCTTATTATTACTTTGTATATTTCCACTACTAACACTTTTGATAGAAAGAACAAATGTTGAAAAACAAGAAAAGCGAACAATTGATATTTACCCCCTCTATCGATTCCAATATGGTCCTACAATTGGTATCAAACTCAGCTTGCTCTCGATAGGATTAACTGTCATGGGAGCAAGGAGGCTAAGGATTAAGGGGGAGTAATGTATGAATTTAATTTTAATTTTAAAATTTTACATAATATGTTTTAAGTGCAGAGAGGGAGGACATTACAAAAACAAGTACCCTACTCGTAAGATTCGGACGACACCATTAATGATAAAGGAGCAATCGATGTCAAGAGCCTAGAAGAACAAAGAGCACATTATGTGCTTTAAATGCCAAAGATCTGGACATTACAACAAAAAGTGTCCGGAGTAGAAGATGGAGAAAAAGTCAAAATTAAAAGTTGTTATTCCAAATAGTATGGTTAATTATGAAAATGCCCCTATATATGATAAATTAGGTTTTTCTTGCAATAAACATGATAATATTTGCATGCTAGTTTAGATTTAAAATTTTTAACTTTAATTAAAAATTCAGAATTAAAAAATAATTTAATCAATAAAAATACTAAATTGAAAAATTCAAATTTAGAAAAATTAGACAATTCATCATTAGAAAATAATTTAATTAATAAAAATATTAATTTTAAAAATTCAAATAATTTTCATAATAAAATTAATTTAAAATATTAATTTGTAAAATTCAAATAATTTTGATAATTCAAAATCAAATTTAATTAATAAAAATATTAATTAAAAAATTCAAATAATTTTGATAATTCAAAATTTAATTAAATTAAATTAATAAAAATTGATAATTCAAAATGAAATTTAATTAATTATAATAATTCAGATAATTTAAATTTAACTAATTCAAATGTTATTAATAATTCAAAATTAATTAATCTTAATTCTAAAATTAATCATTCTGATCGAGTCAATCTAGATACTAATCAAATTAATAAAAATTTAAATAAAATCTTTAACTCATTCAGCCAAGAAAAAAATCTAACTTAACCAATTCAAATTTAATTAATTTAAAATATCCGAAAATAATAAATAATCAAAATAATTCTAACATTAATAACTCAACTCAAATTAAATAAAATAATTTAGAATTAAATAATCAAGATAATCCCAAAAATAATTTGATTAATTCAAATGAAAATACAAATTCAAAAGATAAGACTACAAATAATTCAAATTTAAATTTTAAAAATATTAAATTAATTAAGATAAATTCAAATTCAAAATTAAATATTAAAAATTCAAAAAATAAAATTTCAAATCTTAATAAAATAAAATATAATTTAGATAATACAAATTCAAAAGACAATCTTAACGAGATAAATCCTAAACTTAATAATTAAACCTTAAAAATTAGAAATTAAATTTTAAAAATTCACATAATAATTTTTAAAATATTAGAAATACTAATTCAAATTTAAATACTAAAAATCCAAATTTAAATCGTAAAACTTATAAAACTAATTATAATAAAGTACCATTTAATTATGAAACCATGATAAATTTAAAAAATTCATAATTAAATCCAAAAAATTTGAAATTAAATTTTAAAATTTAATAAAATCAATCTACAAATTTTAATAAGTCAAATCTAAATTTACAAAATCTGAAATTAAATTTAAAATTCAAAAATCAAATTATAATCGAGTACCATATGATTATGAAACTAATTAATAAAATAATACCTAAGAAAATAATAAAATTATTAAAAATCAAAATGTGTCAAAATGAATTGACACATTCACAAGTTCACACAATATATCAAAACAAGAAGTTGATGCATTATTAGAAATCAATTAACAATTGTTTGGCCTGCTTGACTCATTCATAATGTAACTAATTAGTTATGTTTATGAATGCCATGTCATACATAGTAGCTTAAATTTCATGTTTAATCTGGAACGGCAAGATAGGAAAAGGATTGTTTAACACTTGACCATATAGTATCAGAACGGAACGAGATGATAGTACATTAGGGAGACTTAGTCTAAATATCCAACTTGGATAAGGAGTATTTAACTTGGTTCACTCAGCTAAGAAGAACTGGCTGAAGCTACCTCGCCACATTCTAAACTAGCTAGACAAGGATTTTTCAAAAACTAGATTAAGTGTATAATTTTTAAAAAGACTTTGTCTAAGGAAATGGTCGTTACTCTGATATCCAAGAAGACTCTTGCCTCGTCATGACCTAGAAACCGATTTTAAAATGTTCACTTAACTAACTAACAGTTAAACCTAAATCTAACACAAGGTCAAACAATCTTCCAAATTCAAACTTAATTAATCAAATAAAATTGACAAATCATCTCACAAAACTCATAAGACAACCTTATATGATATGTATTGAGACACATAGAATAGAACGAGTGAGATGATAAAGTTAATCAATTGAAAAAGTTTTTTAAAAAATTCAAAATCTATAAATTAATAGAAATATTTTCTTAAAACTATTTTCAAAATAATGATATTTCATGATTGTCTATGTATATTTATACACATATTTTTCAAAAAGTTATATCTATAAAAAGTTGATTGTTGACCAACACTTAAACACAAAATTCCTAGATCAACACTAAATTCCTAGGTCAATATTAAATTCCTAGACTCCTAAGACATATAGGTAGATCTTCCTTATGATTAACAAGGTTGTCCTAAGAGAATGTCAGGTTAGGGGGAGTGTCAGGTTAATGAGGAGTCCTTTCTGAAAGATCAATACTTAAAAAAGGACCTTTCAAAAATTATTTGAAAAATAATTCTTTGAAAAAATACTTTGAAAATCATTTGAAAAATCCTTTAAAATTTTTGCAAAATTCCATGAACAAGTATTTTTAAAATTATTTCAAATTTTATTCTTGCAAATTGTTTTAAAAAATCTTTGAAAAATTATTTTTTAAAAAAGTACTTTGCAAAATTATTTTTTCTAAGACTCTGAAAAATATCTTGCAAAAACATTTTTGAAAAATATTCTTGTCGATATTTTGAAAAGTAATTTCAAAAATAATGTTGAAAAAATACTATGGCCTTTAATGAAAGGATACAGACAAAGGTTTGTCCATAGGAATACCCTTTTGATTGTTGGTGCAAAACCTAAGGAGAACCTTAGGTAAATCATTTTTTTGATGAATAACAAAGGGGGAGAGGAAAACTTAAGTTAATAAAATCTAGTGAACCTCTCTCAGTTTTATGAAATCCTTATGACCAATACTTAACTTAAGAATTGTCAAACATCAAAAAAGGGGAGATTATTGTTGCAATCAACCTTCAAACTTTCAATATTTAATAATACACCTATGACTGATCAGTTTGACCAAGGGTTGATCTAAACAGAACTTGATATTTGAAAATGAGTCAAGATTGACCAGCGAACTAGCAAAGAAAATTCTAGTCAAATTAAAGATTTAGGTGGAAGTTACTTAGGCTTGAAGAAAACTAAAAGTGGTGTCTTTTCAAGTAGTGGCATTATTGCGTGGCTTCTTTTCTGAGTGGAGTCTGTCCTTTGATCTTATCTTCTTTGCGGAGTGTTTGTTCTTATCTTCTTGTTGGGTGGATGTTGCTATCAGCCTTCCATCATGTTATCCAGTTTGTGTTCCCCTACAGTATCAAGAGGTGTAGATCCTGGGATGGCAAGCCTTGGAGTGAGAAGCCTGACTGAAGCATTATGGCTTCGGGTCAAGTAAGAGTTAACAATGTGGACTAAGCTTGCTTGTAATATCCTAGAAATTTTTGGGTTAGAACGAACCAATTAAAGACTAAGTTTTAACTAGTTCGATTTAAGTGGGTTCATGAGGGAAGAGAATTTTGTAAAAACAAACATGATGAGAAAATTCGTTGTGCGAAAACGAATCAAACAAAATTTGTTTGGATCAAATCGGAAGTCGTTTGGTTAGTGAACCAAATGAACCAAGATTGAACCAAACTGAACCAAGTTGGTTTGGTTCGTACTGGGATGCCGACGATGATGATGACAATGACGATGAAGACGATGACCATGACGATGCCAAGGATGACGATGACGATGATAATTAAATTTTTCATGCTAAGTAAGTTAGGTTAAATTATAAAAATATTATTAATTCATTTTAATATATAGATAATGGATAGTAGGTGTGAATATATTTTTTTTAATCTGTAAATTTATTTTTTATTTCATAATATGTAATTTTTGATTGACTAGATAGATTTACAATATTTTAACTATACTTTTTCCTTTATAGATCATTTCTCCTGACTTGGTTGTGTATTTTGATTGGACATGCATACTTGATAGATTTGACATCATGGTAAAAACTTATAAGTTTTTAATATTTTTCATTATGCAAATACTTTTAGATTTCCTAATATGTTTCCTAATATATTTTTTTACAGTGGCAACGCAGTCGACGAAGCAGTAGTCAGGCACCTACAACCCCCTCTTCTTCAGGCGCAGCCCTCTCTCCTTCAGGCGCAGCTCCCTCCCTTTCAGGAGCAGTCCCCTCTCCTTCAGGCGCAACTCCCTTCCCTTTAGGCGCAGTCCCCTCTCCTTCAGGCGCAACTCTCTCTCCTTCAGGTGCAGCTCCCTCTCCTTCAGGCACCGCAGCCCCCTCTTCAGGACCTTCCCATTCACCAGGAGCCATAGAAAGTCCTTCGACTCACCAATCTGCTATATATACACGAGAGTCGATAGTCCCTCTTGGTGATTCGTAAGTATTTTAAATTATTTATATTATCAAATATATCTTTATAATTATTTAACATCATTTATTTGATATTGTATTATAGGTTTGCTGATCCTGTACGGATTATTCACGGTATCAATTGAATCGTGAATAACCTTTGACGAGAGGATTACATGAGTTTTACAAGCACTCCAGATTCCACCAAAGAGTTGTGGTGGAATGAATTTAAGGTAAATGATTCATTTAATTTTATATATATTAAACTATCCATTTAATAAATTATTTGTTTCTATTTTCAGCAGGTATATGCTTGGGACCCTAGTTATGACGTGGAGGTTAGATGCATTTTTAAGAAAAAACGTGGTGATCATATCCGACAAGTCTTAAATCATGCTAAAAAAGGTGTGAAAAAGTCACCCTGTATCACCTATGAAAATTTGGTTCGGATATCTTAGTTTTGGGCAACTAAAGAATGTCGGAAGAAGAGTGACCAGAATAAGCTTAATCAAGCTTATAATTCTGGTGTTTTATCTACGACGTATACGAGTGGCTCAATCAATATTGATGAGCATACGCGCAGATTGGTGACAACCCTAAATTGGTATGTCACGAGTAGGGTTGCAAATTAGAATTTATAAATTTATCGAAAACCCACAACGAATACAAAATAAATGAAGTATAGGGGCATCGAGTCATATTTTTCCAAGGACTAGTAGACAATTGCGTGAATCGAGCTCAAGTGTCGTTCTTTTTGGATTTTCACATATAAAATGGGGGGGTTTTGGGGGTTTTTCAAGGAAATGTAATTGAAATCAACAATTGAAATAGAATGCAAGTTTGCCAACCTAGAGCTCAAATATTGAATCAAAGTATCAATCTAATCTATAAAAACTCTAACAAGGGCAATGAAATCAGAAAAAAATAACGAAAGTGCAATTGATGAAGCAAGGAAAGAAAGAAACTAGACTAAAGCAAGGAATTGAATTTAAAAGCAACAAACCTAACTAGCAAAATAATTATGCAATGTAACTATTCAACCTAAATCAACTAACATCAAGTCCACCGATTAACCTACTCAAGCTCATCAAACTGATACAAGGAAATCAAATTGGCACGGAATAGTGCATGGCACGGAACAGTTGAAGCCCTAAGTTATTAGAAACTCAAAGTTTTAAACCAATTTGCATTGGATTGAATCCCAAAACACATAAACTATCATTTGGAATTGATAGGCTCCCGCAAGTATACGATTGTCGTCAAGTAATAAAAAGATATCGAACCACAGGGACTGTGTATTAGCTATAGTGATGTCACTAAGATAGTTATCTAGACTCTAGTGAAGTGGAAAAGTTGAGGATTGTGTGTTTGGATGTGGTAGAGAAGGAGAGATTGGCTTGGGGTTTATGGGTGAGATGGATAAGTTTAGGACTTCGGTTTCACATCAATGCTAGGTGATATCCCTAATTCATGTTTGTTCCCTTACTCTCAATGTTCACCACCTTGTAGGGATTCTAACCAAAATACCAACTCGACCTCGTCAGACTTTGTTGGCAATTGACCTTAAAGTCCTATGTTGTGGCCCTCTAGTAAAGGTGCGCTGGAAAGCCCAGTTTAAGACTTTCCTCCTGTCACGAGGCGTCTGATGCATTGAGAAGATAAGCATTATTTAGCATTGATATAACCACATTTCATGAGCATAACGCAGGATATTGCATCTTACTTGACATTTTAGGCTTTTGGCTCTATAATTGTACTTTTCCTTGGATGCATGCATTTTTTGCTTTAGTTTTGTCTTGACAGGTAATCAGCACGGATATGACACTGAAATAGCTTGAAGCTGCGTGTGTCCAGAGCCCAACACGCCCAGGCCGTGCCAATCAGCACGACCGTGTCAACTGAGTTACCTTGAAGCTGTGTGTTGTCCAGAGCTTAGCACGCCCAGACCGTGCCAAGAAGCATGGCCGTGCTGCTCGACTTCAGGCGTGAACTGTGTAGTCCAGAGTTTAGCACGGGCAGGCCGTGCCGTGCAGCACGACCGTGTCGACTTCAAGCGTGAAATTGTGCAGTCCAGAGTTTAGCATGCCCGGGACGTGTCGAGCAGCACGGCCGTGTTTAAAACACGCGAAGTATAAAAGGCTGCGGGAGAAAAGTAAGAGAGGGGAGGTCTGACGGCTGGGGATTAGGGTTTTGGAGGAGAAAAGCTTGGGAGAAAAGCATCGGAAGGCATCATCAACACCAGCACGGGAGATTTAGATTGGTAACCTCTTGTAAAGGATGGTTGGGTGTTCATCTTTTATCAACATGTCTTGCTGTGAACTTTTAATTATGGAGTAGTTTCTTTTAATCTCAAGATAAGGGTAGTACCCCTTTAATGATTGATTCTGAATGGTTTTTTGCTTTCTCTCGTTCATCGAAACTATGTTATTGGCGTGGTTTCAGTAGATTGTCTCGTTCTATCTTAGGAAGGTAGGGGATGTACGTAACGGTGAACCCTTATTCTGGAACTCTGAATACCATCTTAGAACGTTCCTTCTAGAAGTAGTGATAAGGTTTTCTAGGGAGGCTTGCGGGATTCATGTGATAGTATCCTTAGCTGATTATGGTCACCTGTGTTACTTGTCACGAAGGAAGGTATTCGGTCTTAAGAGATATCCTTATAAACAACCCCTGGATGAAACGGGACTTATCTAATTCGATGGTACCCTAAAGTGGCAGTAAGACTAGGGAGGTTTGCGGGGGTCACGTGACAGGTCCCCTTAGCTGATTATGATCACCTACGCTCGAACGCCATAGAAGGTAGAATTGTCTTAGGTAAGTACAATTGATGAAGATCCTGAAAGGGGCCATCAATTGAGCATAGGATAGACAAAAGATATCCGTCAAAACATCAGTAAAGGTTTAACAGAGAGGGAAAGCTTACTCTTCGGATTGATCGTTAAAGTGGGGAAACCATTATCTTGAGATTAACTCAATTCCCAGCTTAACAACCCTACTTGTCGTCACCGTCAATAGCGAATTTCCTATTTCACCGAATTATTTTGTCTAGATAACTCAACATCGCACATCGTCCGGTGATTAAACAAATCCCTTTGGGATCGATATTATAACTTG
>JBBMKF010331485.1:0-15130 GCA_037834155.1 Curcuma caesia
ACCCGAATAATGGCCAAAAGCGGCCCAGAGATAGAATTGCTTTCTTCATTTATAGAACTGATGATAATGTTTGATCCGGTCCAAGATCTGATGCAATGTGAAATATTTCATCATAGAACTCAACTGGTAGAATTGGCTCGGCTGTTACATATTACTTAGAATCTATATTAACCAAGTCTGAATCGTGCCATATTTACCTCTGCATCTATGTTGATCGAGAGCATATTTTTTATAACAAAGAACGGCTTTGTTGATTTAACAAACTAGAAAGTCTAAAGATGGATAGATTCTTCTTTCACGGTACCAAGTGGCCAATATTGTATTTGGATTACATTGCCACAAATTAATCTGAAAGAATGAAACCTCCATTAGAAGCTTAAGCTAGAAAAGTCTTCTTCCAAGTAACAGCACAAAACAAAACAAAAAAGAAAAACAAAAGATTGTAGACTACTTTTTGGTATATTAAACTCGATCACGCAATGTGTGTTTGAGTCAAGGCTACCAAGAAATCATAAATTGGTGCTTTGAGAGTGGTTGACCATCTGATTAACTCATCTAAGTTTTGATGCCTTCATTGGCTTATGATCTTGACTTCAAACGATGCTCTTTTTTACTCCTACTTGAACCCTCACTTGATCACAAGATCAAACTTCATGTCTTGATCGAGATGATCTTGACGGATCCACCTGAATCCGCCTTCCCCAAACAAACTTCTTTTGTTGGAAGATGATGAACTCTTAATAACTTTAAGAAGAGAAGAAGAGTTGTAATAAAATGACTTAATTAGTATATGAATTTAAAATTCATGTATTCTTTGGTTCATGTATATCAAATATTTACTATACTTCAGCATTCAAATTTCTCCTTGTGAAGTGGCACAAGAATCTGTCGATGCCAACTACAAATTCTTTTCTTCAAAGAATTTAGAGTTGAATGATTTTAGACCAGTAGCATCTTGTTCTATAATGCTCTTCCACTCACATAATTAATACTTTTATATATACAAAAGGAGAATGTGAAAGCTTTGCCACTACTGATTAATAATGCAATTCTTTCTGTCAGACCATTCACACTGTTTTTTTTTCCAAAAAACTTAATTTATTTACATGCTTCCTCTTATATTCACGTAAATATAAATATTATTGCATTGTTATGAAATTAATAAATTTTTACTAATTCTAAAGATAGATAAATTAAGTAGAGAATAATTCGGTTGAAGGAACTGATCAGAGTAGGTAAGATATCATTCATAAAAAAATACCATATGAAGGTTTGAGAATACCATCAATCGTCCCAGGAGCATGATTCAATTGGTTAGTGCGGAGCAAATTTATGGACAAAGGTCGAATCTTGATGAAGCAAGGCAATGCTTTTCTTGTAGTGATCAACTGCAACTTCTTAATTTACCTCTTGATAGATGATCGTAAGATCGATCATGTGAAGTTATTGAAGTGATAGATTTCATCTTTTTCTTTCTAAAGAGAATAACATCAATTGCTGACATCAATCTATTCCTTTCTTCTGAAGTTGAGTCAAAGTCATCTCCAACATCGTCCCTGACATCACAATTGTCTGGTGATGCATGCTATTCCTATATTGACTCATAAATGACTCGCACAATGGTCTTCTGCCAAGAACAGATCAATCTGCATTCTTCTTTCTATAAATTGGCAGTGGTTCTCTGTTGAGTACATATACATACACTAGAGCCGGAGCACTAGCAGTTAATTTTCAAGTTATTTATTCATCGTCCATCGATGATCCATCCCATGCCTATAATCTTTACTCTCTTCTGCTTGGGAATTCTTGTTCCCTTGGCAACCGCTCTCTCCTTCGATTTCCTTACCTTCGACCAAAGCAGTCTTTCCAAGATTACACTCGAAGGCGATGCGTCATGGTCGAGATCTAGTTCCACTAATGGCTGCATTCAGCTTACCAGAAATCAGCAAGATGCCGATATGGCATATAGCTTGGGCAGAGCAGTCTACGCGGAGCCTCTTCTGCTCTGGAATAACGAAGACGATTACCAGCTGACCGCCAATTTCTCTAGCAATTTCACCTTTATGATCAACCCGAATGGCCAACAGCAGCCAGGAGATGGCATGGCTTTCTTCCTCTCTCCTTATCCTACCAACTCCACTATCCCTTCCGGTTTCAATGGCTGGGGCCTCGGCCTGTTCGACAAGAATCTCTTCCACCCATCAACAGAGAACACCTCTTCCACACCAAATGGGACTGTAGCAGTGGAGTTCGACACGTACCCGAATGATGTAGTCCACGATCCATCGTCTCCTCACGTCGGCATCGATGTCGGCTCGCCCGTTTCAGTTGTGTATCGAGTTTGGGAGGACGATGGCAACAGCAGTGGGAGTAGCAACAAATGGCAGGGAGAAGCATGGGTGAACTACGATTCAGGCACTCATAATTTAAGTGTCTTCCTAACTCTAGGATCAAATGGATCCCTTCCTACAACTTACAGCCTTAGCTACATCGTGGACCTTCGGCAGGTGCTCCCATCGCAGGTTAGTGATGAGATAGAGATCACATAAGTGTGTTTTTTCTTGTCAGTTGATTTGATAACCTTTCCTCACTGCACGCATCAGGTTGCAGTAGGGTTCTCGGCAGCGACGGGGCAGAGCACGGAGACACATGAACTTCTATCATGGAAATTCTCTTCGACTCTATTGCAACGCCCCATGCAACCACACCCTGTGCAAGCCCCTGTGCAGGCCCCCGTGCAAGCTCCTCCCGTGCGATCCACGGCGCAACGCAAAAGCAAAATGGGGATCGTCGTTGGCATGGTCACAGGGGTAGGGATCCTCCTCCTCCTCCTCTTGCTGTTGGTTTTTGTGTTCTTGTGGAGCAAGAAGAAGAAGAGGGCCAGTAGAAGGAAAATTGGAGACAACAAGGACCAGTTGCTTGATGATGACTTGTTGGAGATAGAAGGAAGGCCGAAGAGGTTCCCGTACGAAGAGCTAGCCACTGCGACGGGGAGCTTCTCTGACGACGTCAAGCTCGGGGAAGGTGGATTCGGGTCGGTCTACAAAGGCCATCTCGAGGGCCTGAACCTGGACGTCGCCATCAAGAGGTTCGCCAAGGAGTCGTCCAAGCAAGGAAAGAAAGAGTACCTCTCTGAACTCAACGTCATAAGCCGCCTCGGACATCGCAATCTGGTTAAGTTGATCGGCTGGTGCCACGACCAACGAGAACTCCTCCTCGTCTACGAGTTCTTGCCCAACGGTAGCCTCGACTCGTATCTGCAGTACGACGCACAAAATCATTTGAGGTGGCCGGAGAGGTACAAGATCGCACTCGACGTCGCCTCCGCCATGCTCTATCTCCACCACGACTGGGAGCAGTGCGTGCTGCATCGCGACGTCAAGCCGAGCAATATCATGTTGGACTCTGCATTCAACGCCAAGCTAGGAGACTTCGGCCTCGCCAGGCTCATCGACCACGACCTCAGCTGGAAGACCACGGTGAATGCCGGAACGCTGGGGTACATGGCCCCTGAATATCTCGACACTGGCAAAGCCAGCAAAGAGTCCGATGTTTATAGCTTCGGAGTCGTGGCCCTGGAGATTGCTTGTGCGAGAAGACCGAGCACGGGCAAACTGGTGGAACGGGCGTGGGAATTTTATGCCAAGGGCAGAGTAGTTGAAGCAGCCGACGAGAAGCTAAACGGCGAATTTGATGAAGAACAAATGGAGCGAGTGTTGGTTGTAGGATTGTGGTGTGCTCATCCAGACTTCAATCTGCGACCCTCAATGAAGCGGGCCATAAACGTGCTCAATGGGCAGATGCCACTGCCAAATCTTCCTCTTCCTCCGTGCTAAAAGATAAATTTGATTTTAATGAAGAATGTAGTGATTGTGTTGTCGAGAGATAGTGAACTGAATCTTGTGTGTTTGTTACGTTTATCAAATTTGTGTGACTTCATTTGATTTTAATGACTTCTCTCAGAGAAGAAGAGAATATAAGAGAACTCAACGACACTTGTTTTTAACGAAGAAGGTAGTAAATGCTAGTAATGGTTCATCTTTTGTAGATCTGTCATCCATCAGGGACGTCTATATACCTGTATGCTCAGTCTTGCAATTTTTTGCGAGGAAAAACCAGTGGTCCAAGTACCAGGTCAACGATGGTCCACGTACCAGGTCAACGATGTCCTATGTGGACTCTTTATTGATCCAGATAAGGGTCTGTCATATGGATTCTTATTTACTTCTATATCACAAACATCTCCTTCAAATCTAATCAAAGGAGAACGTAGTTCTACTTATTGGAAAGTACATCAATGACTATCGAAGATGATGAAGATGATACTTGTCTTAAGTGCTAAAGCATCCTGTTGCAATGGTATGATTTGGTATGATCTCATATGCATAATTAAAGTATTATTAATTATTTAACTACATAATTAGATCACGTTAACTGTATCTCTTGAAGTTTTTTTCAATAGGTAAAATCTTAATTTTCTCTATATATAGTATTCCCATTTTTTATCGTTTAATTTCTATATTCACGTTAACAATCTCATTATCTTTGCTATATAACTCTCGTCTAAATATTTGATTCATAGTTAAATAATATTCAATTCTAGTGATTTATAATAATAGCATTAAATATTATTTGTGTATAAAGTAACTTTTATTAATTAAAATCAATTATGGTCGACATGGCCGGCCTGTAAATTTTTACTTGTAAATTGATGCAGGTAAGAATCTGTCAAAGTAAACTCTTACAAATTAATTATTGTCAAGCTAAGTGACATTGGACTGCATCACCAGCAACTATTGTTTTATCATTCTCTCCAATCGTAAGTCAATTAAGAAAATTAGTTTACTAAACCTAATCGTACGTTAATTATATATATATATATATATATATATACTTTTCAATCGCATCAGCATTTCATAATATATAATTCAATTTTTTGTCAAATCATTGACACTAATTTTCTATGTATATAATTTATTTACTCAATTGTATACTTCCTATCATATTCACATAAATATTGTATTATTATAAATCTTAATAATTATTTTACTTATTTTTTTAATATAGGAAAGTAATTAAGCCAACTAAGTTTTACTCGGTACCCTTTAATTTCCACGCAATTTCGGCTAGCTCAGCTCTTTAAGTTTATTTATTTTTTCTTATTGACACTGTTTAAATTTTTTTTTTATTAAAAGCTCCACTAATAATATCATTGTTTTTATAATTTCAGTATTAATGTTGATCTAATTCTTTGCAACTTATGTTATTTCTTATTTTTAATACATTATAAATAATTTAAATTTATTTATATGCTGGAAAGGAGAATATATATATATACACACATGACAAAGTCAAGTCAAAGGTCAAACTTTGGTGGAGGTCAAAAATCAAGTCTAGGCTCCTCTCTTAGCTCAGCTACCTCGATTTTAGAAGACTCAGACACCTCGATTCTAGAAGACTCAAACTCGTCGATTCTATCAGCTCAGCCATCCCGACTCCTCTCTCAATTTGGTCCGCATGATTCTAGAGGATTCAAACATCTCGAGTCTATTAGTTTAGACCACTCGACTCCTCCCTCAATTCGATCTGCACGATTCTAGAGAACTCACTCTCCTCGATTCCATCATCTCAAGCCACCCGATCGACTCCTCCCTCAGTTGTCTAAGAAAGTATATATATGCGTGTAAAAAGTATAATAATAATTATGTCATAACTCCATGAAAGTAAGATCCAATAATTTCTCAATGCCAAAACTATCATAGATAAGATTGCTGCTGATGCCAAAACTATCTCAGAGTCCTTGATATCCCATTCTTAATACAACAACAAGCATGTATTGGTTTAGTACAATACCATTTGATAATCTTTTAGTTAAAAAACAATAAGTTGTTGCTCATGGCGTGAGCACGAGTTTGTGTTTGTGTACAAACCATATAAGAAGAAAATTAATGTGGTATTTTACCCTGAAGAAGCAAACAAAATGCAGTGGTAGTTGGTTTTGATTGTGGGTCAAGTTTTTAACATTCTGATGAATTATTTAAGGTTTATATTCTATCTACTAGAGAGAAAAAATTATATGCTTGTATATACTTCGATTTGCTTGATCATATCTTTGTACTTGGTTGTTCTCTTATATGTGTTGTGTATCAAATTTTGCACCTATCAAAATTGATCAATACCGTTTAGATTAGGAAATTGAGAGATGGAGAAATTTAGATAATTTTCTAAAAAAGATGCAAACCTCATGAGAATTTGAAGTGAACAAATAATGTAAATGACATTATTATCAAAAATTGAATAATACGAGAGAAAGCTTCAGCTCGATGCTAGTCAAAAGTTAGATAACTTCTCAACCAAGTTAATAAAGAAGGGAATGTAGATCTCGTGTTACGAAACTTCAGTTCTAATTGTTATAAAAGATATGAGATTAATTATATCAGAGTAATGAGGGAAATAACTCAAAAGACTTTTCGAATGTTTCTGCGTGTGCCTAAACTTTGAACAAATTGAGATGAAAATTTCTTCACATGGTGGATTATAGGTCGTTCACCTTATTCTTATGTGAGGCACTTATCGGATGGATTGCAGGTCGTTCATCCTATATATATGTGTTTGTATATGTGCATTCACATGATGAATTTTGTATTGGGTGGATTGCGGATCATTCATACCATGAACATATAATACATCTCTTTCGAGTGGATTGCAAGTCGTTCACCCGATTTATGCATGTATATATGCATACATACGATGTTTTTCATTACGAGTGGATTGTATGTCATTTACTTTTATATACGATGCATCCTTCTTGAATGGGCTGTAGGTCGCTCACTTTGAGATTTTCATTTATAAATGATGTGTTCATATTAGGTGGAATATTGCAGGTCATTCACTGTTACTTATACGACACATCCTTGTTAAGGATGTTATATGTGGTTCACCCACTCAATAGGCTATGTTGAGTGATAGATAAAATAAAACTATAATGTGTGTAATGTTGAAAAATGAGAAATTAAGGAAAATTGATGTATGTAATTCAAAAGACAATAAAAGATTAATATTAAGGAATAATTATAAATTATGTTGTTGCTCTTTTGATTATGTTTTCATGCACATCTCTTTAACTCCACTTTGCACTTTGTGCTCACTCTCCTTTTTCTTTGACTACCAGGTAAATTGTTGAGATATATACATAACACTAGCAGAGTTATTTCAGAGGTATACATATAGTCAGGTATTTAGTTTTACTATACTTTGCTCTGACATTGTTAAAGTTCACGCGCGGCGAGCGAAGCTAGCATTTCGACAAGCCTAGTTTGTGCGGGGCATGATAGTAACACATGTCAAAAGTATGCACTCTTGGACACATGTACAAATAACTTGAATCCACAGGACAAGAAAAGAACTTAAGCTAGGTGTGACATAGTCAACCTAGTGGGGACTGACATAGAGAGACCATGTCCTGAACCAAGCGGATATAAGATAATGAAAGGAACGAGGCACATTTATTAAAGCTGCTGAAAGATTTAGAAATCATTATGAAATCAATCGTTGATTTTTTGATCAATTAGGAATCATGATGTACTACTAGATGTCACTCATGATTGCTCCGCAATTAATGGTTCATTATGGACAGCTAACATAACTAGAAACCTATTGGGTCACACAAACAAGAAGTTTTCTGAAGGACTTAAAATAAATTTAAGAATTGGATTCTCAAATTGAGAGAATGTTAGTTTGGTTGGACCAAATAACAGGAAAAATTAGTTTGGTTCAAATCAAAGAAGGCTCAGTTATTGAACCAAGTAATTCAATATTGAACCAACTTAGTTTGGTTTATAATGAAAATTATTTTGGCAAAATAGAAGAGATGAGGAGCTTCGTCTTGCAAAATTGAATTGAACAAAATTAATTTGGGTCAAATTGGAGGTTGTTTGGTCATCAAACTAAGAGAACCAATATTAAACCGATTTGCTACATTAACCCTGAAAAATCAGTCTGGTTCAATTGAGGTTTTTCTTCTTTCCCTTCTAATTCAGCACGCGCTCGAACTACCCTCACGCATCTACGACTCACGTCCACGACTTTATCCCTACCGCTCACAATTTTGCCGGAACGGATGGATGGGAATCATGATTTCTTTGTGATTCCATGTCCATCAGTGAAAACCTCGCGAAAGGAGGCTTTAAAAATGTTGTGAGCGCCGAGGGAAGAAAACACGAGCAAACCCTAGTTTCCTCCTCTCTGCCATGTTCTGCCACCACCGGCAACGCCTGGCTGATTTCTTTTTTATCTCGGTCGATCAATGGAGAATGACGTTGTCGGAGAACAAGGAATCCTTGTAGTGAGTTCCTCCTCTCCTCCTCTGATCTCCACTATTTTTATTGCCGCCTTTGCCCTATTTCACTGCTGCTTGTTCAGCCGCCTTGATCTACCTAGGTTCAGTGTCCGCTTAGCCCTTTGCTGTCGTAGAACTGTTCGCCAGAGAAGGTGCTACTGAACTCTTTGCTAGCCGAAGAAATTACGACTACCAGAAGATCGGATAGTTGTTAGGGTTTTATTGTCAGAACACCGTATGCCACGGTGATTTTCCTATTTTTCAAAAATTATTTCGGTCATTTTTTTGGTTTCTGTATTGTCAAAATTTTGATTCCCGACAATAGAAAGAATGCCCCAGAAATGATCACGACGTGTGATGTTGCGTATTTCTGATATTAGGATTTTCTCTCGTATCGGTCGTTACTACTCGTCAACTAGTACGGAAGACTATAATGCAACTTGAGGTTTTGGAAGTCATCCTAAATATCACTTCGCGTGGATCACCAGTAGAGGTGGGACTCCGATAAAGACCGTGCAATTGATGCCCTTCTCGCTTAGCATCATACGTTGGGTATGCGTAAAATAATTAATTCTGCAAAATTATAAATTCCTGCTATGTTGTACTTATTGTTTCTTAACTATGTATGCGTGTGTTGTAATAATTTGAATAATTATTGTTGTTTTATTTTCACTGCGCACATTTTCAAAATGTGAAAACATGCGCATTGCACCGGGACGATCCCAACACCGGAGGATACAGACGCTCAGAAGATACTGAGTTAGCGTCGAAAATGGATTGACAAGATGATGTGGAGATGCCCGAAAGGACTTCTAGGCGCCCGAATTGGCCTTTATATGCAGTTGTAAGGGTAAACCCTAATACACAATTCATATGTTATTACGACGACTTTCTGCGTGTGAACAACCCATCCAGTACGTCATTGTAACGCCAAATAACTACATTGACTTCTACACCTCACTACTATCTTCATCGTGGATAACATTTGTATTTTCTATTTTGTACTTAAGTTAGTAGGATGGTAAAAGTTTACCGTTCCTAACATATTTTGTAAAGCGAAAATTCCTTCTCGTAAAAGGAGAATTTAATAGTGGATTACCCATCTAAAACGATTAAGGATCATGGGTCTTGGAGTAGCAACATGTGACTGTGAACCAAGTAAATAAAAGTGTTTCATTTGTTTATTTTTGCTGCTTTTCGTACTTTGAGTTTACTTAAATTTTCTGAATGAGTGAAATAGTGATGAAGTGCTATTCATCCTATCTCCTCTAGTGCTCTAACTCGATCTTACAGTCTCGACCAAGTAAGATGAAAGATTGCATCCCATGATAGAGTAAGTGAATCTAAAAATAAGGTATGCACGTACACATACTCACCTAGAAAAATTCATTTTTTTCATTTCTCATTGGGAATAGAGCTGACTTGAGTGGTGGAGAGATTTTTTCGAACATTGTCGGTGCCCTCATACGTCAACCCTTAACTTTATCCATTCAAGACAATTAGGATTTACGATTCAAAACCGCTGATTCACAATTTGGTTCATAGTTTAAATTATTTTATTTTCGATTACAAATCCAAGTCGAGTCTATATATATATATATATATAGATATATATATCAAATAAATTATATCTTTTAATTATTAGATGTTCATAGATAATTTTATTATTAAACAAATTATATTATTTTTTATATAAATTATTATTCAAGTTAAATAATTTTTATCAAACAAGTTATAGATATTTTTTATAATTTCAATATTAATAAATAAAATAAGCTCAGTGAGTAATTAAGAGAGTTAAATAAGATTTCTAAATTCATATTAAATAATTTAAGATAAATAGATTGTAATTAAGAGAGTTAAATAAGATTCCTAAATTCATATTAAATAATTTAAGATAAATAGATTGTAAAATTTATTTTATAAAAAAGTTAGAATAGTCTCACATCAAATATTTTAAGATAAATAAATTTAAAAAATTAATTTAAATAGAAAGATAGAATGGTCCCCTATCAAAGAATTCAAGATAAATAAATTTAAAAAATTAATTTAAATAAAAAGATAATAGAACTCAAGATAAATAAGTTAAAAAATTAATTGAAAGTAGAATAGGTTAATTAATATTAAACCATACAATTAATATTATTAAAATATCATAAATAAAAAATTTTAATTAAAAAATCTAAATAAAATTTTAATAATTAAATTTTTTTTAATGAATCGACGATTAAATTGAATCAACCCATAGATTAAGAGCAACCCGGCCGATTGCTAATTGGATCCGTTAAACTGAGTCAACAGGTAACCTATCCGACCCGATTATGGGTCCAGGTCAGGCGTACGCAGGAGCAGTAAAACAAGCACATTCAATAAAACTATCAATATAAGTGTAGTTGGGCGCAAGCAAGTGAAAGTTATTTGGAGCACTCAATTTGAAGCTCCTCGATGGAGAGATGCTACGTGACATATAACAAACACATTCATTTAAATGGCTTACCTTGCTTGAACAGAGCAATGCCTTTCCTATCAGATCCTTTGATTCCGTCTCATTTATCCATCGGCCTCTGCTGCTACTGCTGCAATGCCGAGTTTCTCCGCAGTCGATTACCTACCTCTCGGCAAAGCGCCGCGTCGGAGAGGTTCCCTTCCCGTGGTGATCTTAGCTTTTGCCGGCGTCCACGCCGGTGGCCGTGGTCCTTCTCCTTCTCTGCTGGCTCGTTGCCTGCGTCGTCATCCGTCGCCGGCGCAACGTACACGAAGGGGCCCACCGGCGCGTCCTCCAGCTCCAGGAGCGGCTTCAGGGTGTCCACCACCGTGGACATGTGGGGACGGCGCTTGGGACCCTGGCTCAAGCACTGGTGCACCAGGGAGGCCGCCTTCTGGGCGCCGGAGGTGGAGTACTGGCCGTCGAGGCTGGGGTCCATGATGCGGCCCAGCTTTCGGGGGTCGTTCAAACACGGCCGCGCCCACTCCACCAGGTTCTGCTCCCGGATCGGCCGCCCCTTGTCGACGCACCGTCGGCCAGTGAGCAGCTCCAGCAGAACCACGCCGAAGCTATACACGTCGCTCTTCGCCGTCAGGTGGCCTGAGAAATTCATAAAGCACTCAGTCTGCGATCAGCCACGAAGAGAAGACAGCGCAAAGCTCTGATTTACCGGTCATGATGTACTCCGGCGCGGCGTACCCGTGCGTGCCCATCACCCGCGTGGTGATGTGTGTTTCATCTCCCTCAGGGCCGTCTTTGGCCAGGCCGAAGTCCGACAGCTTTGCCTCATACTCCTGCAACAATAATTCACTGACTAAAGTCACTGCACGCTTTTGAAAACGTTCGCAACCTGCAATTTTTTTTTCATGTGGAAGGGATGTTATATTTATTAGCTGCAATCAGTCAGTTATTGCGACTCCAATAATTCCTCTCCAGTTCATCTTTTCTTTCAGGGTAGTTCCAAATTACAAGTTATTGACTTCAAAGTCGTTGTTCGATTAGGCAATCATGGATCCCATAATTGGTGCACACTATTCAGTGCCTCGCAGCCTAACAGAAATCGATATGTTTGAGCAACTACTTTATCTCCTAGTAATTTCTAAATTGAAGCACTTGTTTACTCAATCTTGAAGCCAATGGTTTTCGGTTTATTGGAATAGGATGAAGCGAGTTGGAACAAGTAGACTTACAGAATCTAGCAAGATGTTTGAAGCCTTGAAGTCCCGGTATATCACTGGCTTTTCGGCATCATGGAGGAATCCTAATCCCTTGGCCGCTCCCAGCGCAATCTTTAGCCGTGTCAACCATGGCAAAGAGGCAAAATATCCTGCTCATATCAAGCAAACTTGATCTTTATCGTAGGAATTAAAGTGGATGAACAAACTATAAATTATATCTTATACAATCCTTTGAATAGCATCAAAATTGTTGAAGAAAGTCTCTCAATAATATCTCAAGTCAATTGTCTAACTAGCGAAGTGTGACCAGAAATGGAAGAGCGGTTTGGCTGATGACTGACACTGGAGTAAACAAATAGAATGTATTGCAGAAAATTCAACTGAGTTGACTTCCTTTTCTCGAGTTAATAACTGACTCCGTGAAGTTCCTCCGTTACATGTTACTTTTCCTATTTTTGCGATGCAGACATGCGTAATTATGTCTGACAATATGTTAGGAAGATTACAATACTTGGAATATCTATACACAGTGAAAAATAAGAAGCAACTGCAGCAAAAACATAGTAAATTAATTTATATATTTTTTAATAAAATTATTAGTATTAGGTCGTATGTGAAGAACTAAATATAAATTTAACTAATTAAGGGTCAAAAAACAGAAAAATGATGGCTCGGTTGTTAAGCTGATAAACTCTCACAGTATCATTTGTATAAGAGCTATGAAAAGGACATGGGAAGAGAGTCTGTACTTAGCCTACTAATTGTGCAGATTAAGGTCCACCAAGCCACATCTAGATCAGAGAATTGCAACTGGATAGTTCGAATTAAATGGCTAAATCATGTTAATTATAACCCTTAGTTTACACCTTAATTAAACAGCCAGTCGGATATGCGACAAACATATATAAAAAAATTATTACAAACCAATTAGTTGTTTAGAAGTGGATGTCAACAACTAGTGGATGGATAAAGAATGAAGTTTGTTGATGATATCCAAGTGGTGAAAATGAGAAAAAAGCATACTTTTAAAGAGGTGGTTTTCCAGGCTTCCCCTGGGCATGAATTCATAGACGAGCAGCCTCTGTTCATCTTCACAGCAGTAGCCGATCAGTTTGACAAGGTGAGGATGCCTGAGACGTCCAAGAACCAGCACTTCGGCCTGTTGCATCACCCACACGCATGAACTGATCAAATATCGCAAGAGTATGAGGGAAACAACGATATGGAGACAGGGTTTAGGATAGAGAGAGAGAGAGAGGAGGCCTCACCAACCACTCTTTGTGGCCCTGCCCTCCGTCCAAGTCGAGGAGTTTCACGGCCACCGGCTGAAGCTTCAGCCCGGGCTTCAGCTTCTCGTCGATGAATCCTTTGTAGACCGGCCCGAACCCGCCTTCCCCAAGGAAGTTGCTCATGGAGAAGCCCTTGGTTGCCTCCTTCAGTTCGGCCAAAGTGAAGACGTAGAGGTTTGACCCGGCCAGAGATACCGACAAGTCCTCAGGGGACAGCATGCCAGTCGAGGAGCTGATGTCGGAGAAGGATGACTGCTTCTCCATCGGCGCCTTTGCGTTCGCCGTTGCCTTGGACGCCCGGCTCTTGTTCTCGCTGCCGCAGCACCCGGGGAGCAGCGTCGACCACCACGGGACCTTCGACATCATCCTGCCGCATCAATCAATGCAGAGAGGGAGAGAGCCAGTAGTAGCTCATGGAGGTGGCTGCTGGGAGCCTCAGGGAATCGGAAATAAGCGTTGGAGAAGAAGCGGAGGGGAATGGAAGAAGATGGAGACGGAGATGGAGATGGTAATTGTTGATGGCATACCAACTACTCCACCAAATATAAAGGCCAAGTCTCCCCTGCCCTGGACGGGCAAAATGTCTAAGCTGGCCCTTGACTTTGCCAGACACGAAAATTTGGAAGATTTCTTATGAAGATGTGTTTGGTGAGACGAGTCTGTTCGTCCTACAAACAACCTCGCTTCATTCCACTTCATTGCACCTTTTTAGTTTTATTCTTTTAGCGAAATCTGAATCACCATGTGGATGGTGTTCTAGATTTTTAAAATTTGGACAGCACGTTTTTTTTTGCAAAAAAAACCGCACTTAATTATGCATGATATTTTTATTTTAAACAAAAAATATTTACAAGTCATTCAAGTACAATTCTTGAATTTTTTTTCCTTAATTTTCTGTTTATTGCAACCCATGTCCGTGTTTGGACGTCTTCACAATATCTAAGTTTAAATGAGCCAGCCGGGCAACTGCAGCGTGCCCAACATATGTAAGCTTAATAATAGATTTAAATTCATTCGTGCTTCTAGAATGATTAGTATATAGCAAATTAATAAATAAAATATTAATAATAGTTCTAAAATTAATTATGTGATAAGTGATTAAGGACTTTTATATCATATTCTATTATTAATAAAGGTAATTTTTTTTTGGTTATTATACTTATTTTATATTTATACCAAATAACTAAATATAATAATGTACTTCAGTAGTTAGTTTTAATCTACATCATATTGATTATTTAAATCGATAATGAGGTAATGTAGAAAACATTACTCTTAATCATTCCTAGTCAAACATTAATATTCAGAGACAATATTAATGTGGTGAGACTAGCATGTGGGTCAGTTGGATGACTTGATTTCACAAGTCATAAATATGAGATATCGAGTTGACATATGAGTATACATTAGAGAATGTATACTGAATTGACCTGACATGAGAAAGTTTCATGGATCGTTATATGAGTATCATAAACTTTCTCATGTGACTATTGGTATGAATTATCACCCATAACACGGTGGACTATAAAGGCGATCACTGGGTATGTAACAAATTATGCGGAGGGATGTGAATGATGTTGATCAGATCTATCTTTCCCATATAATGGGAATGATATTTTGCAGCCTCTTGATAGAGTAGGACCACGAAATGCATGACTATGCTCAAATGAGTTAATATGAGATATTGAGCTTATTTGCTTTAGCAAGTCTACTTAGGAATCAAGAAATATAAAGATTGATAAGAGGATGACACGGTCTATGCTTCATTGATCAATCTAGATATCGAGAATAGAAGGACATGGTCATATATTATCATAGTCACGGAGGTTATGTCGAATCT
>JBBMKF010331595.1:1313-15129 GCA_037834155.1 Curcuma caesia
CTTCATTTAGGTCGTTCTAAAACCTTGATTTGGTATCTTCATCTAATCCTATATAAAGTGCATATATGCTAATTACGTTAATAGTTTCTTTCTCCACTACTATTTTGATAGCTATAATTATATCCTCTTTCTAACTACTCCTACAACTTCACTTTTTAACAAACTATCTACAACAATATCCACTCCATTTCTTATTTTATTCTTTCCTATATATCATAACTTAAAATTCGAGTTCTCTATCATCTTTGCTTTCTCGCCTATCCATTTTGTCTCTTGTTGTACACATAAAATACTGATTTTTTAATAATCATCGTATCTACTACTTCTATTGCTTGACCAGTGAGGGTTCCTATGTTCCATGTTCTAAATCTTAGATTATTAATTTTCCTATAATATTTGTTCTCATCTAACATATAGGGTGAGAACTCTTGCATATTTAATACTACACCTAAGTTCTCATGAAAACGTAGCGGCCTTAACGATACGTTACAGTCGAACCATGCAACATGAACTTTTGCATATTTATCACTACACCTGAGTTTCGGAGATGTAGTGATCTTTGCCGAGACGTTACAATCGGACCCTGCAATGCATTCCTTCCGGGGAACAACTTAGCATTAGCATAATAGTTTAATGGATCCATTCATTGAACATTTACCTTAGTTTAACGCTGGCTGACAACATAATACAACCCTCCGCCTTTATCTGGGCTTAGGATCGACCATGACAGAGTTAATTCATCATGGGCGGAGTTTCAATTAAATATAATATAAGACAAAATCATAAAGTTATCTTCTAGAACTTCTGATTGAATGGTTCTTGAAACAAAAGCCGAAATAATTATTTACCCATATGAAAAGAATCATTCATCAAATAAAATTGTCAAGGCAAGTAGAACTATCGAAGTGAATTTCTCCTATCAAACAAAGGCCAAAAGCTATTTTTAGCTATTAGTTCCATAAACATATCTTTGGATATCAAGGAGTTTGTAAGTATGAGATGACAAGGCAACCAATAAAATAAGTTAGTTTATTAGAATAAAGAATGAACCTGATGGATGTATGGCTCCATCTGCCGTAACAACTCATATCCCTGCACAAGTGGCCAGTGAAAAAGGTGCAAATCTGACCCACAAAGAAGATTAACACAATAAATTGCCAAACTGATAGTACTTGTTTGAAATAGCGAAGATGAGCCTCCATTGTTCCACTAACAGCTTCCAAAAACTCAAATTTCTTTTTGGACTCAATTGTAAAAAGAGCAGTAACCTGAGCATAGCAAGGATCTCAACTTAGTAGTTAGTATATCACATGAGAACAGTCAAAGTGAATGTCAAGTTGAGAACTACTAAATTGGTAAGCATGGTTTTACCAAATTAAAACGAGCCTTCTCAAATGAAGACCTTGCATTATGGAGCTCCTACAATACATAAACTACATTTAGATTCAGGAGTTTTGATATAAACTACAAGAAAGGTAAGGGTGATGAAAGGAATGTAAATCAATTTGACTAATGCAAAAATATATATAAGGTAAAGTCTTGTCTTTACATCCTCTAAGACAGTCACTATGTCAGCTTTTGTGCCTTTCTTCAATGACAGATACTTCTCACGGGCCTGTGGCAAAAATTAAAACAAAGAAAACTAAGTATTGAATATTGAGAAAGGCATATTGAATAATTTCCATAAAAATCAATGTCGCATATTCTACTACAAATAGATGTTTCGAATAAACCTGTGAAAGAACATTGACAAGAAAATTTTCTTCATATCAGAAGTGAAAAAAAAGTAAACAATCAAAATCAAGATAACATTTACCAAATACTAAGGGTGGTGTGATGGTAGCAATGATATAATTTACTGTTTATTTCATGGAATGAAATTGGCTAGAAATGGCCAATGGAACTGTGTAGGAATAACATAATTCTTATCTTTGGTTTGCAGGTTTTGTGTGAACAATAGGCAAAAAATGGGTGGCCTCAAAGGAGTATTTTTGAAAAACAACAAATCTGATAGTTCAAAATAACTATCTTAGGTCGATGGGAGGAATATCTAAGTTAGATTAAAAGGAATAATAAAGCAATAAAAAAAAGGCAAGCATTTTATATATTCATTAGGTCAATTTGTTTTTCTTTTTCTTTTATATAGGCCACATCAGTTGGTTAACATCATTATTAAATGTTATATCTTTTTTCTGTTATATGAATTGCTTTTGCTTAGATTCATATAAATATTGTATATGAGATTATTGTTTTCTTAAGATGATTAAATTAAATGATAAGCAACAGATGTGAGCATTTTATAAATTGATTGCTTAGGTTGATTAATTTTATCTAATACCGTAGATATAAACTCATAGTTTTTAGTACATGATATTATACATTATTGCCATATAATAAATGTATTTTTTCAATAAAAAAATGTTAGACCATATTAGTTAGCATACCACATGTGTTATGCAGTGACTCCATTGTATACTACCTACATAAACTATTTGTTGGTTTGCGCTTGTGGTTCTGGATGTATCACATTAGTTGTGATATTTTGCAGTTATCATGTTTGTTGGATTGCATGGTTATCATCATTGTTAATGGAGTAAAATTATTAAGCAAAATGCATGGATGTTGCTGCAATCTTATGATAGTTAACATGCATGCACCCTTACTGAAGTTCAACTAAGCATCTTCAGATATGGATGTCAAATTGTTTGTGCATAACTTTTGAGAGTTGTGGTTACTCAATAGAGATACTCTATTCTTCTATATTATGCTTTGGCCCGACATTATTTATTGATTCTTGTTGTTAAGATTAGAAGTCCAGGCAATATCTTCTATTGTGTAGATTGATCCTACAATGTAAATCTATAACCGCTACTCTTTCCTTTTCAGAAGAAATTGAGCACTGGTAAATTCCCTACTCTTCAAAGGAATAAAGTAAATCAAAATTTCTTTTAGGTTTACCAATTGTCATAAAGTAACCATTTAAATCTGCAGCAATTTGATTGTTGAATTGATTCAGCAGCAATTTGATTGTTGAACATTATGGACTTCCAAGAAGCAGTTCCAGATTAAGTACGGCAACTACATTATTCATTGTACAAACAACTATCATATGATTAAAAGATGATAACTCAGAAGGCTATTGTGCTTTGCCATCTAATCCTGTCAAAGAAATCAAGGATACTTGAATGCAATCACAGGAATAAGTAATGATGCTCAACAAAAGACAACATGAATACACCAAATCATAATCTTATAAGAAACCTGATCATACTGGAGGGTAGCTTTGTCAAAGAGCTTGCGAGCATCCTGCATCAGGTGATATTTTCAGTATAGAAAACATTGGTTTGAAAATTTCACCAATATATTCACAGAAATTAGTGAGTATTACTGTACCTTGACTGCATGTGAATCAATTTCAACAAATTGCAGCAATCTGTCATTTAATATATGTTCAATCTGGAATGATCAACAAGATAAGCAAATAAAATACGATGTATGCATAAAAATCCAAAGCAAATGGAAGAAAAATATCCGACTTAAAAAAGATACAAGCACACTTAAGATGCACTATCTACAGAAAGGAGAACATCACGAATCATGTAAACAAGCACTTGAGAGTATCACGGAACAGATTAGGTGTTAATAGGAGAAATATCCAACACATTTGAAAGATAAATCAGAGATTTGATCCAAATTGAAATAACTCCAAGCAGGTCCAACCTCAGCTTTTCAAAATTATGTTCGTATGTAGAATTTAAGCTTCCAAGCAAAATAAATTTTGAATTGATCCATCATTATTTGCATCATTGAGTGAATCCAGTATATATTAGTTAGTTGCTCAATGGCTCTAGATGCTAGTATGGTCTCAGTTTGTTGTAAACCATAAAACAATAGTTCCATTAAATATTGCATCTCAATTAAGGGATCTCTTTTCATCAACTCATCAAAATCTATTCGGTATTCCCTTCTTGTTGACTCTTAAAAAAACTAGAAAACTATTTTCTTTTCTAATTTATTCCAAACATATTAAGTTAGATTGAAGTGAAAATTTGACTTTGTAGAGTGAACCAATTAAAGATTACAGAAATATGTGATTACATGTGCATACGCAAGCACACCTGAAGAAACAAAATGCTGCATATTCATAATACAATCATATGGATTATTTTTAAAACAAATCATTTTAACCTTTTCAAATGAAGTTAGGTCAAGTCAATATTTTCACATCTTAGAACAAAAATCAAACATAGATCTAAAAATTGAACTTTTAGAGCAGGCAAACACATATGCATACTACAAAAACTTTCATAGATAATCACAAACATTATGAAATCAAGTTTGCTTCAACAATTTAGATATAGCTACATGCATCTCACCTCTATGTATAGCTATATCACAGTCGTTTGAAATATTCAAATCAATTAAATCATATATTATTTAGATAACCTTTATTTATACTGACTAGAGTTTTCTTAGTCTCCTTCAACCTCTTACCTCTTATTAGAAGGTCCCAATACTCTAATTACTTAAATGTAGATAACCGTAAATGTCATATTTAAACTACACGACACCAGGAAAAAGAAAGCAAAATTAAGTTTTAACATGCTATTAAAAAGTCCCACTTGTGAAGAAATGTATCCCTGGTATAATTCTCTTTTTTCTTCTAGAAGAGAGCATATGCAAAATGTAACCAATTTTTTTCTTCCCTCATTTCCTTTCCTGTGCGTCTTACTCCCCAACTATAAACCAAAAAAGCATTTATTAGTAAGTAATCAACATAGCCATAGAATATGGAGTAATTAGGATAATAGTAGCTTAAATGATCAATCTAAACACTAAAATCAATTACAATGTGGGAACAAAAAATACCATATTAAACCTTAGGTCAACATTGTAGGGTTTGCTTACACATAGGATGTTCATACATATACCTACAAAAGGGATAATTCAATGATTTTATCCTTCATTCAAAAATCTTGACTTGATGATCAAACTTTCATTTTTCCCCCTAAAAGAGAAATTTCAGTGACTTCAACCTTCAGATTGACAACATTGCAAGAAACATAGTTTCCATTATTTTGACAAGATCCATTTTATAGTTAATGATTAAAGATATCTGAAAGCTCCATGGTCCATAGTGTTTATATTGAGGGATGCCCCTTCCCAAGTAGCTATAAATTTGGATCAAAGGACTACCTTCCTGCCTCAACATGGTACCAAAATCAGACTCATACCATTGAGCTATGATGGGCATGAGGGGATGAATTAATGTCAAACATTTGAAGCCCTAGTACCAAGTGAATAAGTGTACCAGTCCATGGCATCCTAATATTGAGGGACATCTCCCAAATGGATAGTCATTTTGGAACGGAGTGGACTCCACCCCACTTTCAACATATTCCAATTACATCAAAAGGTTTAGCTGGTAAATCTAAACTTGGGAAATGGAAAATGTTGCTTTTCATCCTCGTTGAATTCAGAACTAAGCTGTGTTTTTGCTAAATGAGGACCACACAACAGTGAATCAATCACCACCAATCAAATAAGTAAATTTTGCATAAAATTATTGAGATAGGTTACCTGGGAACGTAATACTTCCTTGTAGGTGCCTATTTCTCTCAAAGCAATAGTAAATTTAGTCATGACAGGCCCTGCAAATAATAATAACATACAAGTAAACAAGGATATTCTTAGTTTAAAATACGACACTAAATTCATAGATAAAAAATAAAAGGAAATAATTCTTTAAATAGTCAGATTCCCAGCATGAAAAAATATGTACTTATGAAAAGCTTGCAATCAGATGATTAAATTAGGAGCTAGGAATAGCTCTTACAAAGCTAAGTTTTCAAATGAGTTAGAGTAGATAAAAACCTCAAGATGGAAATTACAGGCCAAGAAAACAGAATTTTCTGTAGAAGAAAAAATTGTTTTAAAAATACATATATTTCCTGCTCATCATCATCATCAAGCCTTCTTTGTGCCAATATTCGGGATAAACTACATGGATTTTATCCATCAATTGAACTCTATAAAAAGGCTATATTGTTACATATTTTACATCTTTATAATACACCACTTGTGGCTGACCCTGATTTAAGCTCAAATAAGTTGGAATGGAGATGTTAATGTGGGCATCATGATCATCTTCGCCATCATCAAACCAAGCAAGCCCCAAGTATTTGGAGTTAGCTACATAGATTTTATCCTCCAGAATGCAAAGCTCTACCACCTTGTGATATCCAACACAATCAATGTTCACATAATATTGAAAAATAAAGAAATGAAACAAAAGAGGAAATACACTAGAGCGAGGACACAATTAGTGGTCAATAAGCAAATGTGCCAATCATATGCAACTAAAATACTGACCTCCAAAAGCAACACTAATGGGGTCATTATGGCCTCCTCCAAACATTTCAAGAGAACTTGCAAAAGCTATATCGCCATCGTATCCTTCTCCAAGTCCTTCACTACAAGGCAACATACAACAATTTTGAATGAAAATAACTAAAAGGCACCATGAAAGTATGGTGAAGACTTTGGCTTGAGTGTTGAACTGCAAGTGTTGTCTGATCTAACATTGTCATTGTACAGGAGGAAAGGATTGATGCCATGCAATCCAATAATGTTATAAGAGAAAAAAATTTATGCCATGCAATCCAATAATGTCATCGTGCAAAGATAAAAAAAACGGAGAAAACAACATATATTTATTTTACATTCAGCACAGATGGGTAAATTTGACAGCCTGTCAATAGGTATCATATTTCAGATGGTTTCCAGTTTGATTAGAAGGTTCTCAGATATCAGATAAAAGAAATAAAATACAATTATATAACCTTTGTTTTTAGTCGATAAATGTCCTGGTAAGGATAGCCCTTCAATTGGATATAAGGATTGCCATCAAACTTTGTGAATTTGGGAAACATTCAGAAAAATGGGCAGGAAGGCCTACAATTTATTTTGCCAGCAAGAAATTTTGAACACCAAAGACCCAAAAATGTGATAAAGTATACTTCTCATGTATTCTTACTCTGAGCGACATTAATTAATTTCAGCTAAAAAAGACACTTGCAACTTCTGTAAATATGAACATACGTGTATTTGTGACAGCCTTTGTAAAACTTTAGACACCTGTCTCTCAATGACTCAGCACTTTCTTCGAGTGACTGAATCTGTCAAGCAGAAGAGCAACAGCAAATAGTATAACAAAGACAGGTAATACATTGAAAAGCAGAAACCCAAAGAATTGTTTGTTGTCTACTATTCATTCCCTATTATGTCCTAAAATTAGTTTATGGACTGTAACAAAGCAAGAAAAACACAAGAAGGCAAAAAGAAAGAAACTTATCAGTTTCTCAGCCAAGCTCATTATCAGATATATCAAACCGAACTGCAGCAAGAATTATTTTAAAATGGGCAGTGTGGAAGTGAGCTTGGCAATTGGTGCACTCGTAAAACTATGAGGTTGTGCCATTATTAGATCATGGTAGTCATATTGGTATTGGTCATTGAAAAGATATTCGAATCAGTATTATTTGAACCAATGAAAATAAAAATTCAAAAAAACGAAAAAAAATAAATTTTAATACATGTAAGAAAAAAATAAAAAACCTTAGTAATTAGAAATATTAAAATTCATTGATTGCACTAAATAAAAGGTCAGATCTTGCATTGTCAAATTCTAACTAACAAATATCTGAAATAATACTGATTCATATCATATCACATCAGATTTCAACTAGTAATATGTTAAACAAAACTTAATAAAAATCATAATAATATAATATGTTTCATAATTTAAAAAAAAAAAATTGCAATATTTTTACTAGCATAGTAAAAAGTAAAAAAAATATTATGTGAACTTATATTAATATACCATATTAAATATTTAAAATTAGATATCACAAATAATATAATATAATATGGTTATTAAATAAAATTATTATATATAGCATTATAGCTAGGTTAGTATAAATAAACAAATAAAGATCGTTTTACAAAACAGAAAATGAATGCAAAAAGAGAAATGTAAATAACAATGATTAGTTATATTGGCATTATATATTATTATTATTATTATTATTATTATTATTATTATTATTATTATTATACAGTTAATTAGACATTAAAAGCTCCAGTATAACATAGTAAATAGTGTAATTTGTGGTTCCAAACTTCCAATTACTCTTTAATATTAGTATATTGTTGAAAAGCCTCATCACTTTTCTCCTCATAAGTTCTGACCCTTTGTCTCCTTACACCAGACGAGGCTCTAATACAATTCAGATTCTCCATCCCTTACTTTGTCGCCCACGTAGCAACCTCTCCTCTCCCCACTGATGCACTGCTGTTCCTCACCTAGATGTAATGAGAGGAATTTGGAATCACTGAGATACTACTGATTTTGAAGAAAGAAACCTATTGAATCCCACAGCTTTCACTTAATTTTAGTCAATTCTGGTTGAATTCTTGTTCATTTTGGTCTCCTCTTCGATATTATAGATGCTCCATTTGAAATCATAAAAAATACCCAATATCTGGGTCAATATTGGATCAATCATCGTCAATCACGATCCCACTGGTACACATCCCAAGTTTGTCAACACTACACATCCCACTGGGCTTCATATCAAGGAAACACACACTTTGCTTCGTAAGAGCAAGGGCCGGAACATTGTACCTCCCACACCCCACATTGGTAGACGTCCCATGCACTAAGATAACCTTTCTTTTAAAAGAAATAACAGTATACTAGAAGAATGATGCTGAGAGTATATCAGGATGCAACCATATAGTCCCCAATATGGAGCAGATTCATTTGCCATAACAAAACTAGAACACTGAATCAAGCGACAAGGTTAAATTGTATTCAATAGCTTCCCTTGTACTGCATGTTGATTTCTCAAAGGCAAAGTTCATAACATTGGCAATTATCAGACAAGAAGGAAAACTAATAAATTACTTAAATGATGAATGAGAGACAAGCTGCACTATAAAATTTAATTATAAATAAACAAAGAAAGACAGTGAATTAAGATATCAAAGAAACTGATCAAAGTTACAAGGTCATTTTAACCTAGACAATGCACAATTGCTTCAAGGAATACCCTTGTTTCTCACAAAAAGTACAAAGATCACATAATATTCGATATACTCAACTATCCTCACTCAAAAAGGTCAATTGGTGTTTTTTTGTCAAGTTGTCTGGTTGTATGTTTCCTATTCAAATCATGACATGTTCATACTAGGAGTCACCTAAATCCAACACGTGATGATGATATACCATCTATAAAATCAAAATTTATCAGACATACAATGATTATAATGTCTAACTATAAATTTTACTCATTGCATTTGAAGTTGTTCACATCATTAAATTTATCTCTCATTTTGTCATCTCTTGGAGCTTTCACCTAATTGCTTCCATTTTATTACACGTGGTGGTGGTGATGTTAACCAGAAAATCTTTTGGTCTTTTTTTAATGTTCACCATCTCATTTCTTTCATTTTACCATCTATTGAAGCTACATTTGATTGCCCCCAGATGTAAGACATATCTAAATAAAATAAAATCAACAAGCTGAATCATTTATTAAGTGATCATAAATCTTGAACAGTATAACTTACTGAGCAGACCCCAAGAGCAAGCCATTAGATGGCAAACAAGGTAAGCTACAGTTTACTTATTTTTAAGTACTAAGGAGCTCACTTTGTACCATACCACAGCATTACTTGAGCTGGATTCAGTTCCAGTATAGTTAATCACCATAGTCTACTTACGGTGTTAAGCGAGTCTTTGTCACTATTGGATTTTTGAAACTCTCTTTGTACCCTACCAGTGCATTACTTGGGCTGAACCTTAAATTTCAGTTCAAGGATAGTTAATCACATATTATACTTAAGGCACCAAATGAGTACTCCATTCACACTGGATTTTTTTGCCTCAGGGGAAACTAGATTACTATGACATATGCACAATGTGCATCTACAATCCCTTTAATTATTTTTTTCACCATATTTCCATCCACTCTGATGGAACCCATATTGAATTATCCAAGTAGTCGGTATGAGATCCTGTGCTTGATTCCCCAAAACTCGATGAACATGGAACAACTTATCCCAAGAGCCCTTCAATTTGAAAGTTAAAACAATTATGACGAAGTGATGGAGTGATTAGACTTGACTTCGAACACCACATTTCTGCTGGATCACAAATGATCATAGTCAAGTTGCTGAAAACTACAGGTGTTAATTTTCACCTTCTGCAAAGCAAAAGAATCTAAAATGCCAAGAAGTTGCTAAGTTGCGTTAACGAAGTAGCCACATTGCAGAATTTCGTCCGGAAAGTAATCACCTTTCCCGAATCCAAGAGTTAATGAGCCACAATCCCCATACAGCTTGCATAAAATCAAGACCGAATTAGCAAAGAAGTCTCTCACCTGCTCCCGGAACATAGGAGAATCGTCAAGTTTGGAGAAGAACATGGCGAATCGTTGACCTTTCTTTCCTCTCCGGAGTCAATCCTCATCAACGCGGATGCACACTCTACCCCGCCCTCAACCTGAACCACCGACTGGCATTCTCCCGTAGACCACAAAATCGAACAAAAAGCGCTCTCCAAAATGAGGAAAGAGCTACCACCGGAACGCGTTTCGAGATCCCGGCAGATGACCTAAAGAAAATTTTCTATTTTCTCCGCCAAATCCACTTCCTTCCTCGTCCCCCACAAAGTCGCACACGCTGGTCCTTCGCCGCCAAATCGCTCGGTCGCAGGAGATCAACAACGTCGATCCAGACACAAAACTGCATCCGCGGGATGAGTTCAGGGAAGAATCGCAGAGATCGGGAGGACAGAGGAGGAGGAGGAGAAGGAAAGGGGGAACAAAAAGAAGCTCCTTTTTCTTTTTTTGTTATCGTCCTCCTTTACCGCATTTGGAGGGGAATTCCAGTAGCGAGGAGGATTCGGGGCCCTAATTTCTTTCCGTTACCGTTCAATGCAACAACCGGTGGAAAATAAGGTTTAACCTATCAAATTAACGAAAGAGCCATCAAATCGATGATTAATTGTAGTCTCCTTGTCATGCTCTAACCCACCAATGAGTGATAATGATGATTAATTAGATTACAATGCGTGAGCCTTTATTTTTCTAAAAAAAAATATATAGAATCCGTCATCTTGGCGGCGGTCCCATACGATCGAACCCACAACCATTTATGAGGAAATAAATCGAGAAACTACAGTTGATCATGATACAGAAGGATATTGCCTAACGAATGCAATTTCTCACGACACAGAAGGGTACCTCGCGAATAACTCTTGTCCTCTTCTGCAACTCTGCTGTGTCGTAACCAACTCAGCTATGTTCCGGGAGCATGCATGAGCCTTTCTTAATTTAATAGGATAAGCTAGCTAATGAAATTTTATTTTCTCAAATTTTAGAACAAACATTAAAAAAAATACAAAAAAATACATGCACACACTCACAAAATTAAGGATCTAAACGAACCAAATTACTCATGAACTATTTGAATCTCGATTCAAAAAAATATTCATTTAAATTCATTGGATTAAATTAACAAACTAAACTCAAACTTGATTTTAAGCTCAAAAATATTATCAAACCAAACTCGAACTTAACAGTATTTGATTCATGAGCTCACAAACATATTCGTTTAACGAACCAAACCCAAACTAAACTACCATTTAACTTTTAAACGAATTATTTTCAAACCGAACTCGAGCCGTTCGCGAACTATTTAATTTCATTACGAACTGAACTCGAACTCAAGTTTTAAAATTAAAACTCAAACCGAACTCGAACTTACAAAAAACGAACTAAACTCGAGCTCCAGCCTCTTACTGTTTAGCTCGGATCAGTTCGATTACACCCCTAAAAAAAAAAGACAGGATTAGCAAGGGAACAAAAGCAGCGATTGAAAGCGACGACAGTTTTAAAGAAAAACAAAGTAAATGGTGGAGAAAAAAAACTATTGTTTTAGATCTGCCTTACTCTCGATCAATTGCCTAATAGATTGTACCGGCTAATTTAGTCCGGGTTTAAAAACGGCGACAAGAACTGTTATTGAAAACCCTAAAGTACTGCAAACCAAAACCCTACGGCACAAAAGCCTTGCTACGAAAACACAAGGTGCATTACGAAGCACAATGGATGACAAATCACAATTACGAGCAACTAGTGCCGAACTATAGAAAGGTGGTGAGTGCAAGTCAATGATCAGGAAGTCGAATAACAATTTTCAGTTAAATTCACACCGACTCTGCGAAGAAAGAACGCGACTCGAATTTAATTAGGGTACAGAATATCGTAGTGACCTGGCCGATACAGCAAGGTCACTGGTTTTGTCGGGTGATCAGACGCAGACGATGACGACGATGATGACGAAGGGATGAAGTCGTGATGGTTTATGGTCGGAGAACTCGAATCGCATGAGCTTCGATCAAGGTAGACAACGCGAATAGGCACGCCTAAGGCATCAGATAGAGCTATAATGTGCACATGGTCACTTTCCTCCCCCATCGGCTCCACAGAAGCTTTGACGAACTGTAAACGATAAAACCCATCAATGAAATCCATAACAAATAAACCCATTTAGGAAATACATCTATGATCAGAAATCAGAACCAACCTGATTGACACTCATATTGGACAACCCAGCAACAAATGGCTCAAAGAATTCTGCCCGTCTGCGTATTTCACCGGCAGTTACAAATCTAAAGAACATAACGACTGAACAGGAAATAACATTAGACGAAATTATTCTGTAAAGGATGAGTATGAATTAAACAGGATGAAGTTTATCTTACCATAATCTGAGATTGATTGATCACGGCTCCTCTTTAGAAGCTCTTCATGACTTAATATGCAAGACAAGCATGTTAGTTGCGCTGATATACAGTATGCTCAATGGTTAACATGATAAGATATTGTTAGTTGGTGGCAAATACATAACAAGTTGTTATACCTTATGGAGGTTTCACTTCCTTGCAGAACACTTTCTAGCTGCTCAATGAATATCTGATACAGTATCAGAATAGCTTCAGGATAAAGAGTATTTTTCTTCTAGGCTATGTTATCAAGCCCAGATGGTTATATTATCGAGCCCAGCAAAGGCTTAATTTGTGTTCATTAAAGGTACTCAAACAAGCTAAGTAAACATGATAAAGGCCACGGATGAATGCATTGAAAGCAATCATCACACATAAATAAGCTAGTAGCTAAAGTAGCAGTCAGGAGAACAGATTCAGTTAGAATCATTGCCAATGAAGCTTAATTTCTTCTAGGTCTTGTATTAACATTGTGTTGATGATACTGAAAATCTAACACCATATCTAGTTCATCAAATGACAATAAAAGAAGAGTTATTCTTGGTGAATGGAGAATAGTAGTAATGAAAATAGAAATAAGCCTGTTCTCATTCCTATTGTTGGTTCACTGGAACAAGTAAACAATATACTAGAGATGGATAACTTCAGAAAGATATTTTGGAAAATAACAAATCTGATAGGTCAGCTTAACTATCACTTTAGGTTAATGAGAGGAACAACTAAGCTGTATTAAAAATCAAAAATATTTTGCCAGTATTTTGAATGCTGAGATTTCTCTTTGTGTTGAATATAGGGATAGTTTCCACCAGAAAGCTCGGATTAACAATTACTTAGGTTAATGTGAGGAATAAATAACTAAGTTGTACTAAAAATAAAAATTATTCTAGCATAATCCAAATCTATCCTTTATATTGAACATAAGAATAGCTATTTGATCAAAACCCATTTGGAATTGAATAGGTA
>JBBMKF010331814.1:0-15127 GCA_037834155.1 Curcuma caesia
ACATAAAGTGTCAACATCAGCCCCTGGTCCATGAACCTGCCACCAGGGAAAGCAATGTTAGCTTACTAATAGTTAACATGAAACTTGAGTAACATTATCAGACACCAAAAAATTACATGTGTGTGTGTGTGTGTGTGTGAGAGAGAGAGAGAGAGAGAGAGAGACTATTTGTAAGGGCACACTAGATAAAATCTTAAAAGCTTGCATGCTCAAATGAAAATGAATATATGATTAGTTCACAAAGAAGGCATATAACCATCAAAAAGTACATACAGGAATATACTCAGTTATTGCAACCATTGCTGTTAAGGTTATGATTCAGACCTAGATTTCCTAGACGTTCCAAATGCTAAGTAGAACATCCATCCGACGGGGAAATTATGAACTTACAATCTCATCTTTAATTTGTTCCATCACCTTTCTTCAGTAGGTGATGGAATATACTTCCATCCATCTAGGCGTTCTAAAAACTCAACCACCATTGAAAGTAAATATAAGTTATTGTCATACCATCTCATAAAATTAATAATTATATGATAATACATTTTAACTTAAATGTCTAATAATTTTAAAAAATTATATCTGTTAAAGGATCAATGCTTCGATCCTAGGTACTAGTTGTACCTAGGTAGGACCTTAATCCTGAAATCCATTTTATAACTGTACCTTAAATATGGAGAAATAAATTATGAATATTAAAAGAACATTTAATGCAAAATTCAGTTCTGAGAAGTCAAAGCTGTGAAAAACAAGTGTAAGTGTATAGCGTCAATTAAAAGAATGCACCGAGAAATAACATGACTAACTACACAAGGCAGAACATATACAACTGATTTTCAACCAAGAGATTAGAATTCTATTTACTGGCAAGCAAGATTATAGACAGACTGCAGTAACAGGAGCTCCACATAGAAGGCAAGATTTTATGTAGTTGGCACAGCCAAATGTGGCAGTTAGAAAGATAGCTTATCAATGGTAACTACTGCATAGGAACCCACTTCCATAATCAAAGTATAATGTGTGTGTTAGAATGTGAATACTGTATGTTACTTGACAAATCAGGCTTATATTTTAGCAAATTTCTCAAGTGATATTTGGCATACATTTCTTGATGATTTTACTATGGCTCACTTTAAAAACACTAACTTTAACAAAAGAACATTTATAGAAATCAACTTTCACGAAATTTCCAGAAAAATTACATATCTCTAAGACAATCATAAAGTAATGTGATAGAAAGCCTTGTATTTGAACAAAGCAACAAAAGTATCATATTGTCAATGAAGTGATAAAGGGTGTCAATGCTGCTGAACTAGTATGCAGGAAGATAGATTGACTCCTAACCAATGTAACTATTGAATGAGAGTTAAACTAGCAGAAGATTTGTGATGCAATGTGAATTTTATTTAAGAACTGAATAACCAGGAATTTTGCAGGCAGTAATAAGCGCCCCATTTTAAACTTGTAGTTATTCATCAAGAACAATGATCAAAATGGTTCATTATCTAATCTAAAATACACAGCACACAAAAGCCAAGCATAAAAAACTTAAGTTCAGATTACAAACCCTAGCAAAATTACAAACTTCAGGCTTCATACAACTAGAATGCAAAGTGTTGATATCATACCCCCAATCTATAAGATCCAAACGTGAAAATGACAGCATTTGCTTCTTCAACCATTTGATCAGAATAGCCCCTTTGATGTGTTAGTTGTTTCACCCAATTTTTGACAATCTGACAATTTCAAATCAAAAAAGGTACAATGCAGAAAATGAGATCAAGAAATGGCAAATAAAAGAACCTGAAACCTTATCAAGCTTAAATTCCAGATATTAACTGTAATTGTTGATGAATAGTAAACAAAATATTTATGAACCAAGATTAGCAAACAATAGGATTTATACTGTGTTTCCTTGTGTGGAAATGCTCAAGGAAAGATCAGGCTGTGAAAAGAATTCCTCAGCAGACCTTTCCCTCCATTTGATGAAAATGAAGGGAACAAAAGGGCTATGCAAATCTTTCCCCAATTTTGCACAAAACATGCAGACAAAATTCTATTCACATCTAATCAGTCAAATGTCAGCTAAATCCAACCCCTAGAAAGCACATAAGCACACTAACAAAAATCAATTCTGCTGATCATTAATATTTATCAATCTCAAATTTTTACAATTATCTTTTAAAAGAAAGAGAGAGAAAAATTAACTCCCTCTCTTTCTCTACCTCAAGGGAACAGTGAGAAAGAAAATTCTCTATGGTTTCCCCCCAAGGAAATACAAACTAAGGAATCATTTCCCTATCCTTTCACTACAAATGTTTTTACCTCATTTCCTTCCTTAGTTGTTTCCCTCCTAATGAAGAAGGAACCGTGACCATATGGCATAAACCATACTAACAAAGATTCTAAACCACAACAGTAGATGTGTCTTTCCATTACCTAAACAAAAAGGACCAAAAACTCACCACCTTCTAAGCAATTATGATTAAGCTTATGTATCCATAATTCCAATATGCATTACAGTGAATTGATAATCTGATCATTGTGTTTTATATAGACAATTCATCAAATCTAAAGGAAATTGCAAGCTCATAAATGAAAGCTGATGTGGGTAAATTTACACAAATTATTGGATGATCAGGAGGCAGATAGCAGTAAAGGGAGGACCACATTGAAACCAGGAAACACCAACCCAGACTAATCAGGGTTGGCACAAGCTTGCCTTGGCATTGTTCAAAGTCAACCCATTTGGCACGTGTCACAATCTATTTACCATCTGATAGGAAGAATGTTCATTTGCAGGAAACTTTCAGGAATCTAGCAGTTGGGCATCAGAACATTGCAAAGATCACCCTCAGAACCTCAGGATTTAATAGCAGTTCAGCAAAATTCTTAGGCATTAACAGTCAGCTCAATTGAACTCTCAGCAACTCAAATGCACCAATTTCGCTGCTAGTTTGACTGATTTAGGTTGCTACTGAACTGAACTCCATAGTGTGTCATCTCTAACCATACCTGACAGAAAACCTGCACTGACCACGTGAAACCAGATTTGAACATTTCTTGGAATTTAGATATGACAAAAGCGGCCTATTCAGGCAAGAAGATAAGCCGCACACCGAGTCCAAGTCAAGAAAGCTATTCAGAAGAGACAAAAAATAATGGGAACACATTATCAAATAGAATTATATCACCAAGTTCAAATTTGTGAATAATTAACTACTACAACAGACAAATTCTAGGGTCATTTTATATATACTGCATTCCACATATCCAGAAAATACAAGAGACTAATAGATGAAACAAGCAGTTCTCCACTGAAATAGGATGAAAATATTTATTCGCATGATAAATAGGATAATCTTTCAAAAAAACAAATAAAAAAACTACCTTATCTAGTTCTTCTAATACTTCCTCCCTCTTGGTAGATTCTTCCTTACTCTCATAAAGTCCAGCATCAACCAAGAGCTTTTGGTAGACCAAAATAAACATATGACAAATTAGGATCGATAACTAGATGCAACATGGGAGGACTGAGGAGATCAATAATGAAGTCTGATAATGGAACAAAAAACAACAAGCATACCTCTTCAAGTTCAACAGTTCTCTTGAGATCAGCCTCGGTAGGTCCAGCAGTCGAGATTGGCTTTGTTATACCATACTGTCTTGGGACAGTTGGAGGTGGACTACCCATTTCTAAAGAACTACCCATTAACAAAATGAAAGAGATATTCACTAGACGAACGTTGGGGCAACCCTAATTATCAGACAGCGATGAAACTAATCCGAAACGGCGCCTAGAAAAAAAAAGTGGGGAAAAAAGAATGTTCACTCTTTTAGAGAGATCGCTGAGAAGCAGAAGCTAACACAACACGGACTAAGCTAAAACCCTAAAGACACCTAACAAACTGACTGTTCAAATAAAAACATCATCAGAATAGATAGATTAAAGCCTTGATCCAACAGAGTAAGAGTTCCAGCAATCAATTACGAGCGCAATTCACCCAGAAGTGAGCTTCCAACCAGCATACAAGAGACCAAACACCCCTTTTTGTTCAGTTTTTTTTACATCCTAAACTAATAGCAACTACCTATCAACCTTATCAGCCTCTATTGGAAAATAGAAGCAGAACCTACAGAGTATGAAACGAAATTACCCTAGAGAAACAAACTCCAGACGACAAACACTAGAAAAAACGAAATGTTCTTGCTTAGCCCACATAAACAATGAGACCGAATTGGAGACGGAAGCAAAGAAAGAAAAGAGAAGACCTAAACAGCAGATCAACCTCTAGAGTTGACTGAGTCACGTCGACTCCCCTGACCCGGTACGGCAGCGGCGAGTCGGTGAAACCTCAAATGCAAGCGGCGGGGCCTCTACTCGTCCGGAAGCGGCGGCACATCTAATCGAGACGGAGCGAGACCAGATCGGCGGCCCACGAGGATAGATGAAACCGGATCTTAAAGGAAGTCCAAGGAGACGGGGACAGGGATCGACCTCCACACGGTGTTCCGTACCGGCAATTCAACGCGGTGTCGAGGTCGATCGCCGGAAAGCAAAGGGCGGAAACGAGGAAGGCGCTGGTTGCGGCGCTGTTTCACGAAGACACGGAATACTAAAATATATCTCGCCAAAATCAATCCTTTTCTTCAGTAGACTTGGTGGCGGAACGAAGGCACGAATAATGTATGACGCCGTCGGAGCTATCCTGATCGACGGCCCAGATACGCCTGGTGACGGTGAAATTATATAAACGTTTAAGATTAAATTGCAAGAAACCACTTTTTAAAATAATTTTTATCATATTAAATATTAATAGAAAATTTTAAGATTTTAATAATTGCCAGCAATCTTCTCAAACGTTAGATCTGCCGTGAAATTAATAAGGCAATAAATAAGGGATGCAATATTTAATTAATTAGTGTCGATGTAAAAAGAGAAATGATACATTATATGAAAATGCAGCATGATACTGTAATGTATTATGCTATATTTTCATGTTATATTTTTATATAGTGTATTATTTTTCATATAAAAAATTAGCCAATAAAATGGAATTAATTGATTCTTCAATGCAGCTTCCCTAGTTTCAACAATTTCGTAAAAAAAAAAAAAGTTGAGATAGATTTGGTTTCCATCTATGTAATCCAAAGAGATTTTCTATATTTGAAATGTTTCCAAATGCTAATATTAAATTCGAGCAGAGAACTTAAATTCTGTGGTACCATTATAAGAAATGCTAACAGTTCTTTCATAATTTTCGAGATACAGCTGAGTTGGTTATGACAAAATAGAATTATAAAAATAGACAAAAGTTCAACAATATCCTCTTTCATCCTAATCAACTGTAGTTTTTTGATTTATCTCATCATAGATAATTATAGAGCCGTTGAGATGATAGATTTTACTTTTTACAGGAGCTAACAGCTCTTCCATATCTAGAATTAATTAGGACTATAGAAAGGAAAACTTAATGAATTCATCACAAACCCATTTTTATATTTATAATTTATTAAATTTAACACATTATTTAGAGTTTGATCTTTAAGATATTCTTTATAAATAATCATTGTCTTGATCATGGAAAGGCTGAGGGTTTACACCTTTTCCATGTGAAAGGCATGATCCCATTCACACTTATAACGTGAAAGATTCATTGAAGCCGCAAAGGGATATTGGAGTGGTTATGGATTTAGTAGTGGCTTTTATAATATTGGAATTATCTACAGTATTAAAGATTGATTTTAAAAATATTTATATTTTAATAATCACAATGATCTTTTAAGGGAATTCCCGTTTGAGATCCATATGAAAAGCAAGCAAATAATTTTGTTTGGAAATATCTAATTTTGACAATGTAATAATCATTTTGAATATATTTTTTAATAACAATATTTTATAAGGTCTACTATTAACTAAACTCTCACAAGAATTAAACTATAAAATTTATAATTTATACTTATTTTGAATCAAATTGATAGCATAGCATAAACCAATTCTCTTTAACAAAATGTAGAATCCGTCCCTCCAACAGTTCCACACGGTCGACCTCACGACTACTGTATTACATAGCATAAACCGATTCCCAAATATATATAATAAGGTGATCCACACATTGACCTACAAAGTTAGTACAGTGATATTTGTTTCAACGGCAGTCCTTGTATCACTAGCTCAGGTGATGTTACAAGCAATACAACTGACTAGGACAACCAGATTGGACAAGAACAGTACCCTCATTCCACTTCTGCATTCATAAAATTGTAAAACAAGAAGGAAAAAAAAGATGAACTACCCAATAACCAATAATCTGGAATTAGCAAACTATGGGTTGGATTAAAGGTGGCATTATAATTCTAGCAGTGGAGAGTGCCTTTCCATTCCCTAGTTCATCATACCTGTGTCTCAGCCTTCTGTCACTCCCAAGTCCCCACATGTGCATCAGTTGCAGGCCTTGAGCATCAAATTACTATGATATTTTGCTATACTTCTTCATTAGAGTACATAAAGATGATAGCAAATTCTCCTCGATGCAGGATCATCTGCAAAAGAAAAAAGAAAAAGGAAAACAGAGATCAGGCATTAACAATGGAGAATCCAAAGCATTGGTTAGAAGGGGCAGCAAGGTATGGCAGAGAGTTGCTTCTATAATTTTGTGAATAAGAGCTAGAGGAATGACTGTTCAATTCAACTTTTTTAAAGTGTTCAATTACTTCTTGACAACTGGCTTTGTTCATCTTTTCAGTGGGAGCATTTGAAGGAGCATCCAAGGAAAATTAGCAAGGCAAGCTACATCATTTAGAGGGATAAATGTTTACATGGAGTTGGAGTAAAGTAAAAGGACAGCATAAAGGGCACAGGACAGAACGAATACTACAGTGAAAATCTAAAGCATATTTGAGCCAATGAAGTGCAACATCTCCTTTTAAGGCATAAAGGAGAGAGCTCATGCGTCCGCAAGTATAACAATCATGCCACCCAATAAACACAAACAAAAGGCTTTATTGAGTACAAAAGAGTCTCACAATTATAGGCAAAACAAGTGGGGACGACCCAAAAAAAAGGGTCAAAGGATTAGCCATCAAATGCTTGGACTGATGTTGTGACACACTTCAAACTAGTTAAATGGTTAGTCACAAAGTAGACAGAGTTTAATGAATCCAAACTGAGTTTGACTAACAATACAAAAGGAATGCATGATTGAGGTTGGAAGTGTCCAAAGCACTCTGCCAAAGATAGCGAGCTCATGCTCAATTGGCTCTTCAAGGAAGAAAAGTACAAATGAGTTGGATATTAGCAACTCCATTAGTATACAACAAAAAAGTGGTCCTGGACTAACAAAGGTACGTGATAGATATCCATATGGCAAGCACAAATTCTTACTGAAATTTAAGCAGACAGAATAGTAGACAGGGTAACTCTAAACTTCAACAGCTAGCCATCAACTTCATCTCCTTTGCAAACCTTAAATTTCACAGTGTATTCTAGATCGTTGCACCAACTAGCTATCAAACACTTTCTAAGAACAGGGTGCTTCAGATAAACAAATATGGAGAGAAATGGCACAAAATTAAGCGGAAAAGAACCTTACACAGGCCAACAATAGGCTCAATGCAGTCCAAGCATGCTCCTTGTCATGTAGTGGGAAGGTATTTGCCTCCCCCCGTTAGTAGAAACTCCATTCCTCCGGCTATTTCGCATCGGTGGCAAGTAAAACCTGAGCATGCCATTGTCGAGTCGGTTGGGGGAGTACCTAGCACTTCTGTTCCTTTCCAAAACAAAGTCATCTCTTCTATTCTTATAATAATGGCTGCCAAATTTTGAACTGTTCTTCTTCATACCCCCACATCCAGAATTGCCACTGAAAGAATGTCTAGAGCTTATGCTGCTGTTGCTACGCAGCATCCTATTATTGAAGCTACTGGACCTCAACTCGGGCCAGGACTCCGACAAAGATCTCTCAACTATATTGGCTTCTCCTCTGCTACTACTTCTTCGCTGAATGAGCCCCCAAATGTTCCATGCTTTGCTCCACCTCCGAGATTTCTTAGCAGAAGCACCTCTTTGGTCCTTGAAGGCTGATTCGAAGCTTCCCAGGTAGTCATCCCTCAGAGAATTTGAGCTCCACTCTTTGACATCCCGGTCAAGCAACGTAGTGGGGTTAAACTGGAAGAAATCCATGCCACCAGCAGGGGATACCTTCCCATTAGAGACAGGTTTGGATTCAGTAGGCTCGACAGGCTGCTCCCGGATAGAGGCCGATCGGTCCAGGCTATGCCGTCGCCGGCTGGACGAATCCAAGTAGTAGTCCCGAGTCTGCAACGAACCACCGGGGACGGTTGTGTCCTCCTCGACGGGGATCAGATAGTCCGATCGCGGCACAGCTTGAGTGGGGGCGTCCTCGACGACTGAGAGCATGGGAGGGAGACGAGGGAACACTGATCGCCCTCCGATGAGGTAACCGTCCCAGGACGCCCTCGGCTCGTCCCAGGAGAACCTCGGGTCCTCGAAGGACATGCGGCCAGCATCCAGCGAGAATCGAGGGTCGGTGTCGCACGATCTCCGGCCGGAGGCATCCACAGCGACCTCCGACTGCGTGTCCCGGAACCTCCGGGACGCAGTGGGCGGCTTCTCCGCCCGCATTGCGCCATCGCCGCCTTGCTTCTTTAGCTTCTGCTTTCTGCGCCACTTCTGGAGCTTTTTGCTGAACACGGAGGCAGCGAGCCAGAAGCTGCTGGCGATCTCCTTGAAATCCTTGGCAGGCGGTTTCTTCGCCTGCTGCTGCTGCTGCTGGGCGTCGAGATCTATATGATCCTTCATTGGCTTCACCTCAGTCGCTCTCTCTTCTATTTCCGCCTCCTCTTTTCTTTCCTCATTTATCTCCCCCGAGCTTTCGACCACCAGGACCACGGGATCGACTGGCGTAATCTCATCATCATTCTCATTTTCCTCTTCTCGTGTTTCAGAGAAAGGAGGGGCAACGCAGGGACCCGGAATCCCTAGGTTACGGCACTCGACCTCGCTAGCTATCACACGGCTGGCCACAGCAACGACGGAGACCGAGTGTGAGACGGAGGAGGGGGCAGCAGAAGTGTTCTCGGCTACCCGTTGGTGGTCGTCCTGGTTAAACAACGACCACAATGTGCTACGGCCACGGACGTCGCAGGACCTCCGCTGCGGCTCAAAGGCCACCGCGGGCGGCCGCTGGGTCGATAACCCATCACCTCCTCCGCCACGAGCGAAGGAGAAAGACTTGGAGCGGCGAAGGAAGGAGGGCCCGGCGGCCGGCGCGGCGCCGGAGGAGACCTTCTGGAAGACGGATCGGAGAGCGGAGGTGGATTTGCGACCCGAGGAGGCGGCAGGGGCCTCCAGGCCGGAGAGGCGCTCGCGCAGACAGGAAGCGCAGAAGCCGGTGACAGTCTCACCCGGGTGGAGGTCGCAGGTGGAGGACGGCAGGCGGCGCTGTGGCTGCAGCAACTGGTGGTGGTGGAGCACTTGCCTCTCGATCTCGTCCGTCATAGGAGCCTCGCGTCCCCGTCCCCGCCCCTACACTCAACGAACCGAGGCTTCTCGGCTGCTTCCTTCTTGCGGCGTTGGCCAAAGCCGACCCAACACTGTCGCTACAGCAGCCACCAGTCGCCTCCTCGCCAATGGAGCAAGCCGTTGCAATGGCAGACGCAGGAGAGCATAAGCGAGTCGCAGAGAAGGCTTCGGTGGCTTGATGAAGGAGACGACAGTAAAAGCAGACACAAAAGCAACAAAAATTGGATTACAAAAGAGAAGAAAAAAGTAAAAGCGATCAGGCTTCCTCCTCCCACTTTATCCCCTCTCTTTCCTTTTCTTTCTCATTTTCCATGCATTTTCTTACCTTCAATTTCGCCTTTATTTATTATATTTTTTCTAAAACAAGGCACATTAAAAAATTTTCTCAGAATTTACTCAGAGGTACACATAGTTTCAGAAATTCTAGATTATCTAAAATATCCTTAATATTTTAAACTTTAATTATTATTATTATTTTTTTCTTCGAGTATTTAGAAAATCGTGTATAAATGTGAAAGCAAGACGATGTAATTTTATTTTTATATTTTAATATGTTTAAATTTCTTAAAATAATTTGAGAAGACTAGTGAATAAGACAAATGTCGAACCGAATCGAACCGCCGGGTTCCATCCGGTGTCTGTATAAAATAATAAAAATATATGACGTAAGCACAAAGGGTATGGCTGCTGGCTAGCATACAACTGAGAGGAAGTGGGCCCAGTTCTCATGCGAGACGAGGGTCTTTTGATATAATTTATTAATGAGAGGGAGTAAAATGAATAAATTAACAAACCATAAAAAAACTCTTTTTTATTTATTCTTCGATTAGGCAATGAGATTAGTATGTATTATACAAATAATAATGTTTTTATTAACTTTCAGAATTATTCTCTGTTAAATTTCCTGATTTCTCTAATCATATTCCATTTCATTTTCTTCAATATTTTATGCGGAGATTATCTTATTGGATATAATATCAAAGTATGTGAAAACAATGTTATTCAAGAGAGTTTCAACTTCAAGAATGAAACGTGTCTATTCTTTTGGCAATTAAGTGAAATGAAGAATTAATAGAGAAGTTTTTTTGTGAATAATAATGTCAAATGACTTGTTAATCAAAACATATAAATTGTGGCTCAATATTCAATTACACATTGCTAAAACAAAATTTCCCAATTGACTGTTAAATGTAACATTGAACCCAATTATAACATTTCCAATTGAGCATTTTAGTCAATTAAAGCTCAAATAAAAGTATTATGCCTAAAAGTCTTGTCCTACCTTACAATAATTAAGGTTTAATCAAGTGAACTAAGTTGACTAATCAATTATTATGGGTGATATATCATTTATTTCCAATTTGTTTATCATTTCTTTTATGTTAAATTTAGTGGCTTTGTCTTATTTGCTTCAGTTGGACACATACTCATAGATGGTACTATTTTTCTACCAGTAATTTATTCAATTTCCATTTGCTCAATTGTCTATTCTAATCATATATAGCAAAGTATGTAAAATTCCCATTCTAATTATACCATTTTTACAAAATAATTATTTTTTGGCATCTTCAAATAATTAACAAATTAAAATGGTTAGCAATGTGGGCAAAATCAATTACGTGAATAATTATGTCTAATGGGGAATTCTGATTAGCCTTACGTGACAGAGATGGTCAAGATATGAGCCGATATGTCAAGTCAGACATAGTTAACCTTGAGTGGACTAGCACCTCCACATCATCCCATCTTGATCGTCACTTGATCATTCGGTCATCCCGACTTGAACTATCTCAGTCTCTTGCTTATCCTGACCTAAGCTATCTCGGTTGTTTCGGCGACTCTGCCATCCCGACTTGAGCCATCTTGGTCTTTCGGTCGTCTTGGCCACTTGACCGTTTTGACCTAAACCATCTCAGTCTCTCGCCCACTTGACCGTCTCGACCTAAGCCATCTCAATCTCTTGGCCATCCTGACCTCGAGCCATCTCGGTCTCTCGATCATCTCAGCCACTCGCCCCGTCCTGAGTCATCTCAGCCACTTGCCCATTCCGACCTGAGTCGTTTCAATTTCTCGCCCATTATGACCTCGACAATCTCGATCTCTCGATCGGCTATCTCCATCACCCTCGGCCACCTCGAGCTCGCTCGCCTCAATCAATCCATCTCTTTCGGTCTCTCGGTCATCCTGATCTCGACCATTTCGATCTCTCCATGCCTCACCTCAGCTACCACCTTTGCCTCCCACAAAAGCTGCCAAAATCCCTCAAGCATACGAGCTCTACCAAAGGATCAGGACAGTTACGAGGTTGTCAGGTATGGTTTCCTGGATCCTCTCGTGTCTGCACATATAGCAAAAAAAGAAAAGAATAATCAGCAACTGGCGAGCCACAGAGAAGTTCTGAGATTGGCAGAATTGGTTTCCTAAATGTCTCATATCAGGGCCCTCTGTTAGCAACCGTCAAAATCAGTCTCCTAGGCCCCGATAGGGATCTACCTCCAGATCGACGTAGATATTCCTTTTCATAAGTATTTAAACTCTCCTACAGATATGAAAATCTCTCTCCGCAAGTTCAGCAATTTCACGTACTTCTTTTTCTTCTTCTTCTATTAGTACTGACTTGAGCGTCGAAGTAGCTTGTTGAGAATTCCCGACACTCAGATAATCTATTCATTCAGCTTCTTCTCAAATCCCTTCACCAGCAGAAGTAGTGGTGCGTGAGTTAGTGGTGCGTGAGTTAGAGATCTGTTGACTGATGACATCCAACCAGAACTTTGTATTCCGAGTAGATGAGTATCTATATATTCCACCAATTCCTTTTCTGAATATCTATACTTGGTTAATTCGATCGACGTGGAGCCAGGTGATTGGACGGGTTCCCTACCAATCGCGTGGAACCAAATGGAATTACGGAGGCCACGATGTCGGCACGTACCCATGTCGCATAGACTCCGAGACCGGTTCGAGATCGGCCGGACCAGAGCAGCGAAGTGGCAGCGTGTGTGTGTGTGTGTGTCAGGTACAAGTGAAGTGGGGCGACCGTCACGGAGCTCACATGAAGGGAGTTAATAGCGCAGCAAGTAAAGCGCGTGCGCGACACATTATTATATTGCTCGCTGCGTCTACGTTAATTTGGGGACGTTCTCTGCGCTGCATGCTGCCGCTTCACTGCAGCTGCAGCTGCGAGCGCGCAGTGTAAGAAGAGTCAGGATAGCATCGTCCTCGGCGTACAAGAAAAGCAGCTAGCAGCGTCAATTATGCAGATCCAACCTTCCGGGTCGTCGTCTGGAGAATCGGAAGACTTCCGAGGAGGCGCCTCAAACTTTCCCAGAGCACTGAAGATGGTAATCATGCAGCATGATCGCGAACGAGCTTTCACTCCATCGGTTCCCGTGAAAGGAGTACGATGTGATATGGCAAAGTCGTGAGGATAATTTTAAAAAAATGAGCCGATGAAGATTCTTTACAGGTTTGTCTTCGCGCTCGGATGCTCTGTTCTGTTCTGTTTTACATGTGGCTGGAACTTTCGCTTTGGCTTTCCTTTTTCTTTCTTTCCTATTTAAAAAAGCTTTTAAAGAATAATTAAAGTGCTATATTTATTATGAAGGAAACAAAAAGAGGAGAAGAGCTTGCAAATATTCCCTACAGAAGCAAAATGAGAAGAAGATGGAGTAGGCTCATCATTACACCACGCAGCATCTGCCTCTGTTTCTAAATGACGTGCTTAGTTTTCGCCATTTTGACTGTACTTTCTGTTTGTCTCAGGTTCATTAATTAACTCGTCGCTAATGGAAGCGGAAGAGGGAACAAAGCATTGGTAGCCTGGGGATGGGCAGAGGAGTAGATGTCGTGTTGGAGTTCTTCGGGATTTGGAATAATATTCCGAGGAGTGAGAGAGAGAGAACCGCTGCTACTGCTACTGCTGCTGCTCCTTCTCTTGGAGTTCACGAAGGGGCTCTACGGCCTCTGATAAAGCAGCTTGATTGGATTGCATGGAGATCATCATCATCACTGGCTCGCTGGCTGCACGGGCCCGACTCTGCTGCAAACAAAGTAGGCGACTAAACATCCATGCTTTTGATGGCGATGAGAAAGAAAGAACGGAGGACATGTTTTACCATTTTGTGCAGCTGAAACTCGACACCATTTGAAAATGTGCATGAACCGAATATTATTCTCACATTCCCATCCACGAAACTAGCTACCTTCTTCTCGCTGTCAAAAGGATAGAAAAACAGATGGTAGAAAACTTCAGGTTCAGTTTTAGGTTTCACCACAAACGCACAACGCGAGGTCCTTTTACCCTTCTGCTAAAGTCATGGAAAAGAGAAAGATATCGAGACGGGGCCTGTGATCATGCACAGGCGCTCGTTTTCTTTCTTTCTTTCTTTCTTATTGTTTATTTCTGTATTTCCTTTTTCTTTTTCCGAGAAAAGAACAGTGTGTGGGATCGAATCCAGAGGAAAGCATATAACTGTTGTGGATCCGTGCCCAAAGTGTTTGCTCCAGATTTGGTGCTTGTCCGACAAGGTGAGAGGTTTATCTGTGAAGCTCGTTGAGATCGAGGATGAGAAATTTGAAGGGGTTTAGTTGCAGAAATAAAAACCAAAACCATTTTAATTGTTTCAAGAGGTTTTAGCTATGAATAAAAAACAATCTACCGAGAGAACAGTGGTCTTTGTCGCCACTGTCTCTAAAATTCTAAGACTGTTCATCATTTCTAAGACTGTTGATCTATGAAAAGCTATTTAATACAATTTCACAATGTCAGAGCAAAAAAAAAAAATCGTTTTAAGAGCTCACTTTCTATTAATTCAAAATATTCTCTCATAAAACCAAATAGATTTTTAATCTCACGGTTCAGTGGGATTGTCAAAATTAATGAAGCTAAGTTTCAATACTTGAAAAGGGCACATATGGTTTCACAGTGTCTCTAAACACAATCCGAAGCAATTTGATCTATCAAACAACAGTTCTGACTAAAACAACCTAATAATGAACCAAAACACTTTAACATGACATTTGAATGACTTGTCTGATCAATTCATAAGTCCTATCTGTTTGACAGAAATGGTCTTGTACAACAACTCGACTACAATGAAGACTGAGTTTCTTGAAGTATTTGCCGAGCTCCAAGTGAGCAAAAGTCTAGAGAATGTATCGGAGATATTAGAAATTTATTGAATTTAAAATATATAGAAATTAAATTCAATCTTTTTTTATCGAGATGATTTGAAATGATAATCTTAAACTACCTATCTGAGGTTGAGTTGCTTGAAAGGCTGAATTGCCTTTTTATGGTCGAGCTGAATTAAGATTCCGAGTGCTGAATTGGTCAAGCCCAATCTAGTTGAGTGGTTGAGTCGAACTGTTTAGTGCCTGAGGCGAACTGCCAAGTGCTTGAGCTATTGAGTCATCGAGGGCCGAGTCAAGAGAAAGATACCAAGATTTAAGTTTGATGTAGTTTCTTAAAATAAATTCGACCCTCCGGCTCCGTGCTTTAAAATCATATTGGATGTCAGTTTCTCAAAATACAATGATAAAATCACAATTGCAATCAATTTTGTATTTGCATCTCTACTCTTA
>JBBMKF010332138.1:0-33045 GCA_037834155.1 Curcuma caesia
GATTTAATAGATATAATCTAATGATACAATTTATTAGAATATATAATATAATTTAATAGTATTTATAATTTAATTTAGTAATTTTGAAGACTAAAATCATTCCAAGCATACAAACTATTTTTCTGACAAAATACCAATAATATAATTTATTAGCACTTATAATTAAATTTGCTAACAACTATAATGTTATTTAGTAGCACTTGTGATGTATCTATGCTTAATGTTGTCAAATAAACTAACTTTGTAACAAGGCAGATCAGCTTGTCAGGAACCGTCATGTGGTGGAGCGGGATGGATTAGAAAATATCCAATCCAATCAAGCTCAAAGTGGGTTACGACTTAAGCAAGTCAATTCACAAGTCTGTCAATATATATATATATATATAAATTAAAATTTTAAGTTTGAATTATAAATTAGACAAGTCAAGCCTACAGACCGATCCATTAAATTTTTTATTTTAATTTTAAATTTAAAAAAGAATAAAATTCTCAATATGCGGGCCAATCCAAGCTCGTCACTGACCAATCCGTTCGAGTCACAGACTTAGGCGGGTTGGTCAGTATAGACCCTATCTTAAAATATATTAATAAAATTTCAATCTAATTCATTTAAATTATTTTACAAGGTGGGTCAATCCAACAGGCTTAATTCAAATTGACGGCTCTATCTACACTTTCTGATTTATCCTAGTAGTCGGTGGAAAACTTCATAGAACCGGATCAGTCATCTATTTCAAATTAAATAAAGTAATTTGGTGATACATGCATCATATAGTAGCATCTACGATACGATTCATTATTATCTACAATTCTGCTTTTACAAGTTGACATAGATGTTCCTATAGGGGTGTTGCTATCAATAGATCCATGTTGATTACTTCAACTCTTACAAACGCTACTATTGTTAGACGAAACCCATCTGATTTATTCTCTTCCAAGAAGTATGAGGTCTTCCTAGGAAGACCGTTAAGATGACTATTTCACTTTTTACTATCAATTATATTATCTACAATTCTAAGCTACTAAGTCAGTAAGCTAAATACTTCTTCCGCAAAAGGTGAAACCCCCACACAATCAGTAAGCTAAACACAATTCGATCCCCGTTAAGCCAACACAAGTACATATTAGAACATATACAAATGACTTAAATCCAAACTTCAAAACACACAAAAACACAACTCAATTTTTTCCCCCCTATCTAAAAACGATACATATTAACTGAACTTAAGTGTTTAAAAAAAAAAATTACAATCAATGAGAACTGCATGAACTATTTCTGTGCTGGAACAAGAGGTGGTTTCTTGCTGCTGCTCTGCGTCACCAAAGAAGCACAAGAAACAACCCTCGGAACCTTCTCCACTCCCTCGTAGCACTCGCATGCCTTCGCCACCTTCCTCTTGTAAGAGCTCTCCTTCTTCGGCAGGTCCTCCAAGGCCCTGACCACCGAGAGGGATGCGTACGACTGTGACTTCCCTGGGTAGTACTTCGACAGCCCTCTCCTGCAACACAAACAAAGTCGACTTCAGCTTATCTTTCACTTCGCTGAAACAACAACGTTCTATTTACTTACTTGATGGGCAGTTGCTCCATGAGAGTCGATAGCTCATACAGAGGTCCATTCTTCTGGCTCATCTTTGCATCTTCTTCGTCGGAGTTGGAGTCGGAATCGAAGAGCTGCTGCTCTTCTTCATCGACTCCATGGTCGCCCATATCGATCAAGGAAGACTCAGGGGAACATTTCTATGTGCTCGCTTGCTATTTAAAGGGGGAGTCTCCTTGTTTCTTGGATTCTGTTCTTCTTTCTTCATCGCGACTTGGCTGGCAGTGAGCGGATAAGTTCGTCCGAATCCATCGCCATTCACGCAGCCTTTTGCTTGTCTGTCCGCCATGGTTTGACGGGGGGAAGTGAGCCATCTGTCCATGGCGGATTGCGTTATTCGCCCGTCTGAAGTTAGTGGGACAAAAGAAAAAGTTAGCATCTTTTTTACAGGACATTTCAGGTTTAAGTTTTCTTCTTCCTTCATGCGGAAAGCAAATGAATTGCGACTGACTCGACTCATAAATCTCAACCCAATGTCAAAATTCAGATAAACAGAGCATCAGATGCTCGCCTAAGAAAAGGGAAACCTGCAGAGCATGAAAGGAAGAACTCGAGAACGTAAGCAAAATCCCAAAGCATGGAGAAGGATGATGATCAGTGATGGAGGTCTAGAGCTTGTCTTCGAACTCAGAGAGCGGGGTCATTTGCTCCTTCAGCCCCTTCCTCTTGCGGATGTCGGCGACCAGTTGGCCTGCCTGGGAGCCCGACTCGAGCGGGTCGGAAGACATCATGTCCCAGTGGTCGAAGACGCACTGGGGGAAGGCTTGGCCGGAGGTGGCGGCTCTCAGGGTGCTGGAGAATCCGAACGACTCGATGACGGGGAGGTAGGCCTTGATGTTGTAGAGAGGAGTGCCGGGCCTCTGGAGCTCTTCGAAGACGTGGCCTCGCTTCTGGTTGAGGACGCCGTAAATGCCGCCGAGTGCCTGCTCGGGGGCCTGGATTTCTACCAGGTAGACAGGCTCCAGAAGCCTGGGTTTGGCCGTCAACTGGGCGGCGTAGATGACCCTTCTCGCGGTGGGGATGACCTGCCCGCCGCCTCTGTGGATGGCGTCGGCGTGGAGGACGACGTCGCAGACCTCGAAGCAGATTCCTCGCATGTTTTCCTCGGCGAGTGCTCCTTCTTTGGATGCCCACTGGAAGCCGGCGACGACGGAGTCCTTGATCTCGTTCAGGTACTGAACTCCCTTGCACATGTCGACCACCATGTTGGGGCCGGTGGTCTCGGGGCCGAAGCACCAAATCTTCTTGGCCAAATCCTTGTCCCAGTTGAACTCCTCGGAGAGGATCTTGGAACGCACCTTGGGGTCGTCTCTCGGGCCGATACGCCCGTCGTCGATGGCCTCGGCGAGGCCGTCTTCCATGGGCCGCGCTTCCATGTACAGGCGGTTGTGCTTGTTGGGGGACTTGCTCATCACGGTCCTGCAGGATTTCTCGAGCACAGTTTCTCGGAAGGAAACGACCGGGTCGGAGACGACGATCTCAGCTCCTCCCATGAAATCATCCTGCAGGTCCTTCAAGCAGATTTCGAGGTGAAGCTCCCCGGCTCCGGCGATGATGTGCTCGCCGGACTCCTCTATCGTGCACAGCACCATGGGGTCTGACTTGGCGAGGCGCTTCAATCCTTCCACGAGCTTAGGCAGGTCCGACGCGAGCTTGCATTGCACGGCGACGCGCACGACGGGGGAGACGGAGAACTTCATGGCCCTGATGGGATGCGCATCGACTTCCTTCTCGTTCGTCAGAGTTGCATTCTTGGTGATGAACTGATCCAGACCGACCATGGCGACTGTGTTTCCACAGGGGACATCCTCCACCGATTCCTGTTTCTTGCCCATCCAGATGACGGTTCTTTGGACGCTCTTGACGTACAAGTCTTTCTTCTGCCCTGGCACATAGTTCGGCCCCATGATCCGGACCTTCATGCCGGTGGCTACCTTGCCGGAGAACACCCGGCCAAATGCGAAGAACCTGCCCTTGTCGGAAGCCGGAATCATCTTAGAAACGTACAGCATGAGAGGGCCGTCGGGGTCGCAGTTCCTGATGGCATTCGCGTATACATCATCGAGAGGACCTTCGTACAAGTTCTCCACACGGTATTTCTGCGCCTTGGAAGGAGACGGAAGCTGGAAGATCATCATCTCCAGGAGAGCCGTGCTCGCCGGAAGCCAATTCTGCATGACTCGCTTCATCAAAGCCTTGCCCATCAGCTCTTTCTCTTCAGCTTTCATCGTCACACCGAGCTTCTGCAACATCGGCCACAGCTTGTCTTTCTGATCATTCATACAAGTCGAAATGATCTGCTTGATCGGTTCGTAGCAGAACTGGACGAAGCCGCGTTTACAGGTAGCAGATCCTGTGTTCTTGCTGGTCCACTTCTTGGTAGCTGGATCGAAGTAATTCTCACCCCACAGCCTCTCCATCATCTTGGACTCGTCGACTCCAAATTTGGAAGCATACATTTTGGCGAAATTGGTCAGAGTGAAAGCCCAACCATGCAGACCTGCAGAGAATGCCACAGTGCCCTTCTCTGGATACACTTGGACGTCGCCGAGAAGAGCATCTTCGTAGGTTGCCATGATGACATTGGCATTCTCGATGACGCGTTGGAAGGTTTGATAGGCTTCCTCCCCTTCAACCTGAAGCTCCAAGAAACACCTATCCATCTTGTTGACAGTCAGCACAGGTCGAATTCTTTCACCCAGAGCTTGCCGGAGCACGGTTTCAGTCTGGACGCAAACGCCTTCGATGCAGTCGACGACGACTAATGCTCCGTCAGTGATTCTGAGAGCTGCTGTGACCTCAGAAGAGAAATCGACGTGCCCAGGTGAATCGATGAGGTTGATTAGATACTCATTTCCGCTCCTTTCACCCTTGTAGTTCTTCAGAGAATCCTCTGTCATCTCGTAGTAAAGGGAAATCCCAGTGGATTTGATTGTGATACCACGTTCAGCCTCGTCTTGGCGGGTATCAGTCATCCTAACATCTCCGGCGACTTCTTGTGCGATGATTCCGGCAGCAGCAACGAGAGAATCAGTGAGGGTTGATTTACCTGCAAGTATAAGAAACATTGTGGTGGCTCAGACAATGTCCGGCATCGAGAAAGTATGAGCTAGGGAATGACTAACTGACCATGATCGACATGTGCAATGACGGACATGTTGCGGATGTTATGCTTCATGTCCATGATGCGACGGAGTTCTTCAGCTGTGAACTTCACCATCTCGACTGGTTTTAGAAATTAGACGATCCTCAAAATGATCCTGTGAATGCACAAATGACAGAACAGGTTCCTGGTCACAATCAAAATAATGCAAAAATAATAGTTGAACACCAAGCAATAACTGAAACTATGAATTCGTGGTGATTGAGAATTGATGTAACAGGTATAGGTGCAATCTCAAACTCTCAACAAAGGCCATAGTTTCAGCATCAAGAAGTAACTCAAACTATCTCAATTGACACGGTAAATGTCAATCAATACCACAGACAAAGAAGCTGTCCGATTTGTCAACAAAGCATGGATTTCCTCACAAACAAAAAATATTCCAATATTGATCAGTAGAAAATACAAATTAAGAAATAAAAGTATGAAAAACAACACCAACAGGAAGTTAAGAACCACAAAAAGAAATATGTAGGAACCATGAAACTATGTAAACATATGAACCTAGAATAGATCGATTAAGAGTACAGCAACAGTATGAAAAGATGATAAAAACATTCAGAAGCAAAAGGGTCATACATCTAAATTAATAGAAAATAGAAATTATATGGACCAACAACAGATTCAGTCATATTGTTGTATATCCTACATGTTGCTTCAAATTCAACTCACACCAACTTGCATAATATATTTGCGAATCTTTTTAGGTTGCAAATATGATCCAAACAAAATTTACTTGAAACATTATGCAGGAAATGGCACATTCAGTATAATTGTAAATAGCACAAATCATAAGCCTTACACATGCACGATTCCTGTACTTGTTAATCTAACGTTACCCCTAGAATAACAAAAGGGGGGAAGAACATTGACGGATCAAAATATAGGTGCTAAAAAGGTTAAATTTAACAGTTTCGTCATCTAACGTAAACTCAGATATTAGCTTTATAAGCATTTAGATTTTCAATTGGTGGCACATAACTAACTACCAATTAATATTATAGTCCGATATCAACAACACAAAAAAAACATCAAAATGCAACATCTAAGCTGTATAAGAAAATAATATTTTCTGGGGAGAAAATCCCATTCCAAATTTCAGATCTTTGTCTGAAAGATCAACAGAACAATAGCAGATGGAAATAAAACTGAGTGATGAATCATCCCACCAAACTCCAATCTCAGGGTCAAAGATCAGAAAGAAAGAAAATAGCAGATCAGCAAAAAAAAAGAGAACATTTTAATCAACAACACGAGAAGAGTTTAAACGTTCGTAACAGCAACCAATGTTACAAATATACGTACTTCCTGCCAAGCCAAACGAGATTCACCTAAGCTATGATAATATCAAGATCACAACGTAACATATCAACAAAAACAAATCAGCCATCTACGACCATGGCTCTCGGGCCAGATTTTACAATATGCAGCAAAGATTATCTCAGAGAATAAACCCGTCGAGAACGATCCAAGTCGCATAAAAGTTCCAGAAAACATCTGACAGACAAACATGAGATCTTAAGAGAGATCGGCGGCGGCAAGAGTGATACCTCTCGAGATGGAGAAAAAGAGAACCACGCCGCAATCGCACGAAGCGTAACCCTAAGCTTGCTACGTTACCCTCGTTGTGCTGCTTTCCGCGGTATTTATAGAGTTAAAAGTTTCATAATATGTGTGCATCCGTTGAGAACTACCTAAATTTGTACCAGTCTTTCAATTGGTGAAGAGGTGGCCCCATCTTCCGTAGTTCAATTTAGTTAGTCACTCCCTGTATTCTCGTTTTACTTGCCTTTATTTATTATTTTAAATCGAATAAAATCAACCGAGAATTCTTAATTTAATTTAAGAAATTCTTTTATTTTATTCTTAGTTTATATGTTCGTCAATTATAAAAGGTAAAATTTAATATAAATTATATGATTTTCTTTTTTGGGATTAATATATTTTTGATAAATTGTAAAATCACACCAGAATTACGTACTATTAAAATCATATATTTATATATGCATATTTGCCCTTCACTTTTTTCTCCTCTACATTTTACTTATATCTTTGTCAAAAAAAACCCCTCAATTTCTCTAAATTTATAAAGTTCAAAATTTCATTCCAACACAACAATAATCATCAAATCTTTTCTGTATACTATTAAGCTTGATCCTCAATTACGTTCCTTATATATATTTAAATAATAATAATTATTATTACTAATAAAATCTTCTTTAATCTACCTCTCCCTCTCCCTCTGTTAATTTCCTGCCAATCAACTTTTATTTTTTATTAGCCATTAATAGTTAATACATCAAGCCTCTTAATAACACTGTAAATGTTTATTTTGTCTCCAGAATATAATTGAGTTGGTTATAACAGAATAAAATTATTGAAGTGGATAAAGATTGAATTTCGACGAAGTCAAAGTAATGCTCTCCTCCGTTGTGATCAATTGTAACTTCTTGACTCACTTCTTTATAGATGGTCATAGGACCGACCGTGTGGGATCAAGTGACAATTTCCAATTTTTGTTGAAGAGGAAACCCTAAATTTAAGGATATCTTCGATGCAAGAATTCTTAAGAGGTTTGTGAAATTAAAAAATTGAAGGAAAAAAAACTCAAACCATTATGAGCATGAGATTTGAGGTTTTAGGATTTTAGTTAAGAACTATAGTGAAAATTCAAAATTATTTTTTCTCTCAAAATTAATTATGTGAGTGGAGTCGTAATTAATTAACAATGAAATTTGAGATTTAGAAGGTGATTTTTTTTATTGTGGAGAGCATAATAGATTTTTATGCATTTGAAATGATATATTGGAGACTATAAAAAAGCTACTCATGTCTTATCACTTACGTTATGCATAAATCTAAAAAACACAGTGGCTCCTGATGTAGCATCTCTACATCACTAGTAGTTCAAATGTCGTAAAATTTACATTGTAATCGGATTTTTAGATGGGAAGAAAAATCCAAGTACAATGTACCAAATAACCTCTTAGATAAGAAGAACTAATTTTCTAAGAGAATGACTCTTAGAGGATTCCAACTTTGCTCTTTTATGGCAAATCTACCACTTGAATACCAACTCAATTACATCCATAGAGGTGACAAACAACACAGACTTAGATATGTAAAAGTCATTCCTTGTTGACTGTTGGAGGTACATTTGAACACTTCACTGTACATCATTTTGATACAAAGTACAACGTAAACTAAACTATCACTTGAACTTTGATACAGATTTCGATCTATAGAGTTTATATTGACAGATGAAGTGCACATACATTGCATTCTTAACTTTTGACCTTCCATAGATTTGCTCTGTGGAGGATCTACTTTTTCTAGTGCCAGTGTTTTGTAGGCTTCATGGTAGCTGTTGCCTGGCTGCTGTTGCTTGTTGCTTTGCTTGTGCCTGGTGATGTGAGGAGGATTAATACTAATGCTTGATGTAATCAAGAAGCATTTTTTTCTAGACAAGTTAGCATTAAACCTAACTAGATATGCAACAGATCTGTTACTCCCTATGATGATGTTTGATTGCTAGAGAGATAGATCCAACCTAGAATATGATCATGGAAAGAGGAATCCTTATAATAGTATCGGCTATTTCCCCAACTTCCCTTCATTTTCTTGAAATGGTCATGTAAAGAACAGCCATGATACTTACGAGGACAGTATCTCACCTAATGGGATAAGAGAATTCCTACTATTCTTCTCTTTCGATTGAAGAAATAATGGGAAAATGAATCGAGTACAAATATGAGTAATAAACTCTAATGTAGGTTGGTGAGATTCATTTGTTCATTCGGATTTGGTTGTCACAGATCTATAATTCAAATTAGGTTCCATGAATTGTTGATGATATCCATGAACGCTATATATATAGAGTATGATGTGAATTTCAATAAGATCGACTATTAAGGCATTCCAAAAATCTAGTCTTCATTGGCTCCACAGAGGAAAACTAAGAGCTAAGCATTATATTGTATTTAAACATCCACAGCAACAGTAGATTCTTTTCAATTTTTCTTCCAATAACATCTTTAAATGGAAATCATATCATACTTATTGAAAGAACAAAACCAAAAGGAGCTGAGATAGATTCATAGCATACCTCCAGACTTTGAGAGTTCTTTCAACTTCGTCCTGGTAGTTGTTGATTGTCCTACCTTCGCTACTGTTCTAGAGAATCTTGACTGAATCTTAGCTCTGCATTAAGAAAAAGAAAACAAGTAAAAGATTTGAAAGCAGATACCAAATATATTTAAGCCAAAACATTTAGCAAAGAAAATGAAGACAACATTGACATCAGAATTTGAGAGAGCAAACATTTCTGGATAAAAAAAATCCAGTGATGCAACAGATTTATGAAAAGTCTCAATAAATTTCTTTGAATTGATAGATAAAAGCAATTCTGCACTTCAGAAACGTACATCTTTCCTGTTTTCATCTCTTCTGATTTGTAAGTACCAGGGGATAATGCAAAATCAGTGGAACTTGTTACAGAACCATCTGTTTCTGTCGCCATTGATATGACGCTATCAGATATGTCACTAATTCTGTCTTCTAAATCTGCATCTCTGAATCCAACAAGGTCAGCACCAGCTCGCAAGATCTGACCTTTATCCCCTCCATTAGATGTGTAATCGTTTTCACTAAATTGAGTTTGGTTCTCAAGATATGAGGCAAAACTATCAGTTGTTACTAGCATCCCATGAGGCAAATGAGGCCTTGTAGTTCCTTCTAAGGGAAGGATACCAGGAGTGGATGAAGAGTGTCCTAACACTGCATACTTCTCATTTATCGATACAGTCTGATGATCTATCAGCATCTGCATCTGTTCAATTTCTACATCCTTCCTAGATATTGTGTCTTTGAGAAATGCCACCTGCAAAACAATGAAGTTTTATGGATAACTGCAAAGAAACACTGTAGGGAACAGAAAGCATGGTAAATTAACTGCAAAACATAACTACAGTCAGGAAGTCTTTCTATTACAGGATGGTTCATGGAACAAAATTATCTGACTATCATAAGAAATATTTTACTAAAACAAAATGAGGACGGATGATCCAACTAGAATTTGGTTTGTTGTAGCTTATGGAACTTGCCAAGCCCAAATAGTTGGAATAAGCACAACCTGATGAACAACATGATAGATGAGGATGATGATGACAGAGGATGAGAGCAATGATGATGATGAAGAGGAGGATGGCAATGATGATGACAATGACGACAATGACAACAATGATGATATTTAGCTTCCTTAGCAGTTGAGTTGTACTAAAACTAATATGTCGATGGTAATCTAAGACAAATGAACTTGAAGAACAATCACCATTTACATTCGTGAATATATGACCCTCATCAAAATTCCTTTCACATTCTACCCACGTTTACTTCTATGACTACAAACTTCCGTAATTTTCTTTTACAACCTCAAGTGAAGAAGCTAAAATCTACGTTAACATAATTCAGGAAAAATCATAGCCATATTCTAACAAAGATCTTTTCCATACTTCATGTCTTTGGGAAAATATTATTGAAAAAATTTGCAAGTATTAACTTGTAAGGAAGTTGAAGTTAGAGGCTAATGTATTGTGTTTCCAGAAAGGACAAGAGAGAAAAGACCTGTTCCAATAAATCTTTGACATCCCTGTCATCTTTGTTGCTGCGTGTAGGACCCAACTCAACTCCAGACACTCTTTCAGCAAACTTTAGAGTACTGATAGTCTCAGAATATGATTCATTGTCTGGATTTATTTGAACAAACATAAGTGTCTTCGCTTGTTTACCTGTTGTGAAAGTGTTCCAAATAATGAGGACTCATTTGCACAGCTAACAGCTAACACGAATCTCCAACAAATAAAAGAGTTGTCACCTAAAGAACTTTGAAGAATTTGTGTTAATTTACTGTTTCTGTATGGAACATGAGTAGATTTTTGTGCTAAAGCAAATATAACATCTCCAAGAGCAGACAAAGATTTGTTGATATACTGTGCTTCCTTAAGTCTGTCTCCAGTTGCTGCAGAACGTTCAGCTCTTTCACTACCTGCAAGATCTATAAAATGAAGACAACCCCTTGATGTAGATCCAGTCTTCAAATCCACACCTCGACAATGGATAGTCTGGATACTGCAGTAAAATAATGGGGAATAAATAGCTAAGGAAAACTACAGTATACGCATGAACTGCAAAAATAGAAGGATGACCTGTGAGATCTACTACTTCGTTCATTGAGAACAGTTGAAACCACAGCTCGGTTTGTTTGCCCAATATGCATCAATTGCAGAACATCAGAGGTTGATTTGACAGGATGCATGCTAGCATCAGGAACAACAAGTCCATTTGGTTGAGTGATACTCCAAATACCAAGTGTTTGGTAGGTTAAGGTAAATAAGTTGCACTTGGGTTCCAACAATATTTAAAGACTTTCTCAGACCAAGAGATAGAACAAAAGTTTACCATGTAGGCACAATTACATCTACAATCAGCAGGCATATTTTGAGTAGGATTGAGCTACATATCAGGTCAATATCCCAATCATCTCCAGTAAAACATGAATATTCCTAAGAGAATTTTTGAAATAAGATGTGCTTAAAGGATATCTCTTATGAGGGTCATCCCCTGAAAGAAGATCATGCACTTGTTCATTGTAAATTTCAACCATCTGGACTCCAACTTCATATAAATAATTATTTCTCCGTCTTTCAAAAATCTCAAAAAGGTCACTCAGAGCTCGGTAGTTCAGTCCCCAATCCTCCACTGATTCTAAATTAGGACCACTCTTAAAACAAGAAAGATTTTCAACATTCCAGAAATCACAGGTAAAAAGAAACAAACATTCTAAACTAATGATTTAAAATTCATTAATGAGAAGGAACAAAAAGTGTACCATTGTGTATGTCTTCCCAGAGCCAGTCTGACCATATGCAAAAATGCATACATTGTAGCCATCGAGAACAGATCTTATTAATGGTTGAATATCCGAGAATATTTCAGCTATTATTGATAAAGCACAATAGATAAACTGAAATAAGTGTTATGAATAGAAATTAACAATCAAGATTTTGAACTCAATCTCACCTGATTAAATTATCAAATCTTATTGCATTCTAGTAAAAAACAATAACAGTTGCATTATTTTAAGAAACCATTCAATGAAATAATAGATCATCAACAAAATTTAAACCTTGAGATGCAGTAGGACCAAAGACTTTGTTGAACTTGAACATCCTGTGTCCATCTTTTCCTTGTTTGTAGGGATTCCTGATAAGGAGCTCACCATTCTCGCCAAAATAATCTATTGTCGTCGACTTCGCATTTTGATCAGAAAGGAATGGTCTTATGCGGCAATATACTCTAATATTCCCTACAAAGTGCAAAGTCGATATAAAAAAAGCCTAAAGAACAGAAAATAGAAAACTTCATAATTTGTCATATTATGCCTAAAGAATTACCTTTTAATTCCTCGACCTCATTATGGAGTCCATGGTTTTCTGCAAGAACTTTATGATAATTATCAGCAGCATCTGCTAACCCTTTCAGATTCAATCCTGCAAAATGCTTGTATTGGATCAGAAGGGAAAAAAATAGAATAATGCAAAAATAGATTCAGAGTTTCAGTACCCAAATTAATGATCTCATCCTGGTATTTTGTCTGAGAATGAATGATTTCCTGCTTGATTGAGCTAGATGATTCCTTTAAGTCCTGAGACATTAGAATTTAAGTCTAACAGAGAAACACATGCTATGAGGGAAGAATAAAGTCAAACAAAACCTGCATCAATTGCAGTTGAGAATGTATGAAACTTCCAATTTTGTTTTCCTTATTTTTCCAGCTATTTAATTGAGATTTTGAAGTTTCTTCAAGTTCTCTGATCTTCTTTTTCAATTCTTCTAGAAAGAATTCAACTTCCTTTGTCTTCTTGTCTAACTGGCCCTTGATTTTGTTTGTTTTGTCCTCCATTTCTTGGCAGCATCGTGCATAATTTTTGTGACTCATCTCTAATTCCCTCTTAAGCTCTGTAATCACATTATCCAAGTCTTCTTTTGTCTTCGACAACCTAATCATATCTTGCTTTCCATTTTTTTCCCTTTCTACTATCTTATTTTTTTCTGCCTACAGAAAAATATGCATGTGTCATAAATAAGCACTGGTCAAAAGCAATAGAGAACAAGTACAACAAATAATGTCTTATAATGTGGTAAAAGGGTTAAGATAAGTTAAAAGGCACATCAGTGTCTCTAATGCCAGATAACTCAGAAAAGCCAAAAATCATACAGAATTATCAGGACATGGCACCGAAATAAAGTTAAAAACTCTACCTCAATTAAAAATTGTTAAAAATATAACATAATTTTATTTTAATAATAGAAAAGAAATTCTAGAAGTTAAGAAGCTAAATTGCTGAGATGAATATGTTAACATTTTCAAAACAAGCATCCTTTTTTTTTTTTTGCCCTAGGCAAGTGAAGGTATATCGAAGAAAGAATATGTACATGAGTTAACCAACAAAATGAAAACCTCTCAAATACAGAATTACCCTCCTATCAAAAGCTACTACAAAAGGGAACATATTTAACTATGCCCAAACTTAAAGTATAAACATGAAAAAAAATAACCTGAGCTAAATAAATACCAACCCAAATCGCATATCAGCAAATCTAAGAGAATCACCAACCTCTTCTCATTAGTTTACGCAGTTTCAAAGCCAGAATTCCCATGAATCTAAGCAGATATGGCAACCCCACTGCAAAGAATTTCTATACAAACCATTAAAAGAAGCATCTCCCTAGAAGACTGAAAATTAACCCCATAGCTTTTAGTAAGAATGATGACTACATGCTTCAAATTAAGCTATCATTAAGATACTAGCATCAAAATTTCCATCGGTCAATTTACTTTATTTTATCTCTATTATACAAATTATGAAACCATTTAACTTTTCTAATAAGAGATCCTAATCATCTTAAATACTTCAAAAAATTACATGAAACATGCAACGATTTTGTGGATGGGATTGATAATTTGTTTCTAAATATGCATGCACGATAGAATTTGATATACTATTTAAATCATAGTTTAAAATCTCATGTTCTGCTGTTTGGCATGGTTAAAACATACCATTCTATCAACAAACATGCAAATTACTACATGATGCCAAAACAACACCTAGGTCTCCTTTGTGCAACTTTTCATCTTTGTTTGGAAGGATTGAAACAACATAGAGATGGCATTTTTTTCCTCCTCTAACTGCTATTAGGGTTTGCCATAAAACTTCCTTCTTCTATTAGAGTTTGACTCAAACACTTACACAAGGCTTGAGATCACCAGTATGACACTGGCACATGTCATTCCAACCAAAGGTTGATACTGCAAGACAAAAAGAGACTTTTAAACCTTGATTTAAATCGCCTCTTTATTACTTTCAATAGTTTACTTAGGTCTCTTTGAACACATCCATACCATCTCAACCCTCTTATTTTATCATGGAGCAAAAAGCATTTGTTCACACCTAGTAATATTCCAATATCTATGCATATCCATCTAAAAATCATCTTCAGCCTTTTTGTATCTACTTTTTCTTAACTAATCAGTAACTATTATAAAAAAAAATCACAAGCCTCTCTATTTGTCCTCCTCCCTATTGCAACAAAAGGTGATAACCCTCACCCCGAGGAGCCCTCCAGGACTGCCCCACACGATCTAAAAGGGAGGTAAATCACGAGAGCTTCGCCTAGCACAGTGGCCCTCTGCATGAGAGGGTCAGTGAACCAGCGAAACATTCCGCACACGATGGGGATCGATCCCATGACCTATTGCAGCACCACCACATGCAAGTACCAATTGTGCCATTCCGTGGGGGAATCCTCTTCCCTATTAAATCATTTGGAAGTTGCATCATCATCATCAGGGCCTCCTTCCTATTGATAGTACATCCAAAACATCAAACTCTCTCATGCTGATTGCTTGCCTACCCATCTTAAATTTACTACCTTCTTCATTATTATCCTAATCTGCATTTCCCACTCAATTATAGTTTTGCTTTGGTTAAATTCTCTATTTCTCAGTTTCAATATTTAACTGCGATTCAACTATTTTAATACTTATGGGACACAAATTCAGTTTATATTTATATACTAGCATTTATACCTATGCAATATAAATTACAAATATCAATATGTAAGAGATCACACAAGTAAACTAGGAGGCTTGGAGATTCTGTACTGTTTCCACAATGAAACAATAAATATTTCTCTTAAAGCTATAACATCACTTGTTAACATATAAGAAATAAAATTTATGAGCAGAGATGAACATGTCTTTAAGGAGACATGAAGATGAAGTTTATATGCTGTGAATTTCACAAACAAGGAGCATGCAAGATTCAGACATCATAATATTCTCATACAATAAAAATTGTTATTGGTGATTGGCAGAAAAAATTCTACCTTTATCAGCAAGAGCTGGTTCATGATTATCTGCAACAGTTATAAAAATATGGAATTTATCAGCAAAACAGATCTCTTGCACTGATGGATGGTGGGAATACATGAACTAATCACTGAATACCTGATTTTCTTCATGTGTCCCTTTTGCTAGTTCTTCTAGTGCCCTAATTCTTAACAAGTACTTTCCTTCACGCGCTTTAATGAGATTATTTTGCTGCACATATGAGGCTATTAGAAAGCTATAAACCAGATATCATTCAATGTCATTTTCATTTTATCTTACATTTCTTATATGTTCAGCTTGAGTTAAAATACGACGCTCAATCTCTTGCATAACTCTTCTCAATAAACATGCTACATGCTGAGGATTGAAAAGCAGAGAACCAGTCGTCAACTCAGAAAAGTCAAAATAGACTTGGCAAGATATGCACAAGATTTTGTAGAGTAAAGCAACTATTTGCTCTCCTCAGAACACAGAACATACTTGAGATATCTCCCCATTCTTTCTCTCGATGCTTTCATCTAGAATTCCATTTGTAATGCTTAAAAGTGATTGAGTTGGGGCATTCTGAATTCCAACATGTCATAAGAATAAGCACAAGAAATTATTGTAATCAACAAAATAAATGTCCATCACAGTTAGTGCATCTAAAAGCTTACATCTAAACAGTTTGATTTTAACACTTCTGTAACTTTAGCAGCTGAAAGACCAGAATTATGCCCTTGTCTCAACTGAAAAACTTGATGAAAATTATGCCCGGCACGATGAAATTCAGAGGATGATCCTACCAAAAGAGATAATTTTTGTGTCAACTTATGTCACTTACATTGAAAAAGCAAAGAAGAAATCAAAAAATACTTTAATAAACAATCATAATACAGCCATATGCATTTCTTTTCCATTTGAAAATCAATATATTTTTCCAATGACAAGAAGAGACCACGGTACCAATTTAACAACCCAAGTTTAGCCCTATGTAAAATTTGCAAAGCCAATAGTGGGCGTCTATAGACTCAGATGAGTAAACTATCAAGAGCCCAAGGCTTAAACATTTTAAGTCAGTGATTGTGCCTAACAAAATTAATGAACCAATAGTCTCTGCTAAGCAGGTTGTTATAGTTGGTACCAAAATTAAACATAGTGAAATATTCCAGTCTGAAATGGGTGCATGTGGTTGAACCACTATTGGTTGGAACTCACATGTGGTCATTATGGATGGTTTGGGCTATGAGTTGAACATAGAGCCTTGGCAAAGACATCAAACCTTAAGTGAGGGAATGCATAACACCTCAAGTTTAGTCCACATGGAAAGATGCCGTACTATGAAAGTTGTTGATATCTGAATAAAATAGATTATCTTCTTTTATAGAGGTCATGCATGATATAAATAGAGTACATAAATGATATTATCTCAGAGTGAATTAGGAGAAAATCTGAGGTAGATTGAAAAAATATCTGAGACAAGTCTGGAAGAAATCAGACTACATCAGGTTGGAGATTAAAAAAATTGTCTTAATTTAACAACCCCTCTAACTAGAGATGCTGAAAATATTTTGAGATTTTCTGCTGAAACCAGATGGGACGACACACCTAGCCCAAGTTGATATGCAAATTTCAGAATTATTGAATATGTGTGATGTGTCATTGATTCTGGATGACCACTTAAAACCAAATCACACAACCCACATGGTCCATGGCAGATCTGCATGTTTTACAATACAATAGAATTTTCAAGAAACACAAATGATTCGTGGTGATACTAATCAATACTTCATTTTGAGATGCAATGACGGGTATTAGGGGCCAAGGTTGTTGATGTCATGGCAAAGGCATCAAGAACTGCTTGTGCAATGGTGTGATCAATCTGGAGTAAATGAGAGTTTGTGGCAAGTGCAGTGAGGGGGATTTGCCAGTGGAGCAAGGACAACAATTGTCCAACGTCAACTGGGAGACAAAAGGCAGGTTCAGGCATGTCTGAAGCATTGATCGAACTTGGAATCGCAACAATTGAGGCAAAAATGGCATAACAGTAAAACATCAACAAAGTTAATGGAACTGCTGGGCAGAGCAGCGGAGGCGAGAGAATGAGGGAGGAAGGGATGTGAAAAGGGAGGAGGCTGCAATCGTCTGCAGCCTCCCACCTAACCAAGAACACAATGACAGACTAGAGGATAAAAATTAGACATGATACCAGGATAAAATTGATGGTGGAGCAATGTCATTAGCTTCAATATATCTTATTACAATAGATCATCTTTTTTTTATTGAGGTAATACATAGTATAAATGGAGAGTACATAAATGGTATTATATTACTGTGAACCAGAAAAATATATCAGGTAGATTATAAAATAATCTGAGACAAATCAAGGGGAAAAAATCAGATTAAATCTACTCTAAATCATAGGAGTTTTAAAATAATTTTGTTATTGCTTTAACATTTATACCTCAACAAGAGACAGATAAGGATTCTAGTTTCATATAAAATGACTAACCTTTTGGAAATTCCCACCTCTTTCTTAGTTGGATTTCAGATTTGTTCAAGTCAGGAGTAGAATCTTCAACAACGTCTGAGCTTAAGTGATCCCTGATGGATAGGAGACATTCCACAACTCTAGATATAGATGCCTGAAATAGTGACGACGCACAATACAAACCAAGCGAGTGGGAAAATGAAGCATTGAACGCTTAATTTGGTGGGGAAATAAATTTTGACTATTGGATCATAAACGGATGTCAAATGTGGCCTTGCTTGTAGTTTAAACCCCAATTAACTTTAAACGGAGTAGACTGGTACCTGCTCCAGATCCACAAGTCTAAAACTGGGGAATCCCATTTCCTCAACAACTGAGATAAACTTTTTGATGTTTATCAACCGCTGCTCAGGAGAACCATCGTGTGGGCTCTGCGGCACAAGAACATTTTATAACAGCGAGTAAGCAACTATCAAAAGACTCAATATCTAAGCTGATCAAACTCTAAAACATACCGTTTCATAGTCATACCTCCGAAAAAATTGGACTGATCCGGCTCAAAATTCCACAGAAAACAGTGCCTTCCAATAGCAGAGCTCTCAGTTCTTCCTCCGAGGATCCCGTAGGCATATTCAAATCCACGAAAAGAGTATTCAACCATCGAATCAAATCCGATCGCCTTTTTTCTGAAACCGTAAAAGAAACATTTCTGTAATTCCGGACCTACTGAAAGTTTAGTAAACCAATCAAAAGCCAAAACTCTTACCAGCTCCAGCGTCGACATGTACAGTTTCCATGTTGCTTGTTATACTCCAACGCACTGAAGTCTCGAAAATTCAACTTAAGAACGATTCCGAGTTCCGTCGAAGAAAGCTGAAAAGCGTCGCGTACCTTGATCATCGGATCGACGAAGGACCCCCTTCGTACGACTGGCTTGAGATCAGCCACCCGGCGAAGCCCTAGCGAGGTGGAGTTTGTCGGATAGGCTTCTTCTTGTCCTCTCGCCAACCTCGACGTTGTCTGCGCCCGCCTTCCTTTGTCTCTCTCTCGATTCAACTTTTTGTTCTCTCTCGCGTCTCTTGCTCTCCGTCGCTTTCTCAGACTTGACGGCGTTAAGTCTGCTCACGCCGCTGGCTTAGTGGGGAAGAAACGTGGTCCGTTCTCGCGACCTGGCATTTTCGGGAGGGAACTCACGTGTGCCCCACATGATCTGTCCAGTCGTAATCCAGGTCTGTCGGTGGGTTATTTGAAACGGATTAATCATTCGAAGAGGTGGCACTTCCATTCCGATCGTGGGAACTTGAGTGCCCCGACAGGAGGGAGACTTATCCTCTAGATTGCGGGCCCCACATGCGGGGTAAACCTCTGGGTGAGAAGTTGAATTTGGACGAACGTTATCGATGAGACTGAGCGAGGTCAGCGATTGGAAAACGGCTAACGGCCTTTGCTTTTCCCGCCCGAGGAACACTTAGCCGAGTGGGAGAAGACTGACACGTGCCAACGTCGTGAAGGCGTGCTACTGCCGAGCTGGGAGCCCGGTTCAACCGCCAAAAACTGGAAATTATTTTGGAGAGAATTTGATTGGTAAAAATTTAAAAAATAAATAAATAAATCTTATTTTCATTAAAAGGCATTTTAATTTTAAAAAAATATCAAAATACACGATTTATTTTATTTTTTATTTTTTATTTTAAAAAAACGGTAATTAAAATATTTTTCTAACATAATTAAATTCTCTAATTTATTTAAAATTTACTTTCATACTATTATAACTACTTTATTCAAAATTATTTCACATTTTATGGAATAAGAAGATAAATTCTTTTCTTCTGCATAAAGATCCTGAAATCCGCCACCTCAACAGCTCCACATGATCAGCCCCACAACCATTTATGAGAAAATAAATTAAAAAATTACAATTAATTACGACGTAAGAGGATAGATATTGCCTGACTTCGTCAGAATTCGAACCCTTGTCCTCTTTTACAACTTTGGTGCGTCGTAACTAACTCAGCTATGCTCTGAGTACAAAACTGTAGTGCATAAATTTTTTATAGTGATCGGTCCCATCGCCGAAACGGCCCCATATCAAAAAACTCCCTAAGAAATTTTTTGAAAGCACAGTACCACTAAGTTGATAAAAGTCTAGTGTCTAAAATAACATCCTAACCAACAAATACATATTGCTAAGATGACTAGAATTGCAACAGTACCTCAGTCAACAAATATATATTGCTAAAAGAACTCAAATCCGGAATCTCAGGCAATACACATCTCCATACTTACCTCTTGGGATAAGGCACTTCCATAAGAAGGCAAATTCTTAAACACATAGCAAGTTGGATAAAAGCATGATCCCAACATATCAAAATCCAATTTCCAGTCCATCAGTACTTTTAGTGTGTTGTTGCAACTACCAAAATAGAAGGAAAATAAATTAGGCGGCAAAGCAACTGGCAGTAGAGCAACCGAAATAAAGCAGCAGTTCTAGTAAAATGATCGCATCCACTAGATGGTTAACTTTCTGCAAAAATAAGCAGTCTCAATCTAAATATTAGTAACTATACAGGCTTAAATTTACTGAAGATGCTGAAGACCAAATATATTTTGATAGCACAAGCAAAGGCATCTTCAAAACTCGATAGAATGGCACCAGTAAGTTGGTTTCCCACATAGCAATGAAAGGTGCCTTGACAAGATAATCCTAACCACCAGTGGTGTTGCAATTTGCCAAAAAGTTCTTAACGGTTCGGGTGGAGGTGAGAAACTTCATGAGACAGTTCGGCCAAAACAAATGGATGCAATATATAGATTTTTCGCCCATTTCTCCTAGAAGCAAACATAACATTTCTTTGTTAGGGAAGGCACTGATAGTGACGTTCACACAAAAGTAACTGCTCTCACCTTCACATGTTGACTTGGAAAAGCAGATGTTCTAAGAGTCTCTTGTGTCTCATCTGGTAGTTTCCTTCTAGGTATACTAAGCACCAAGGCAGCCTGGTCACCTGTTGCGGCAGTTGCTGTTATGCGGTAACCACTATCCCATCTTCGATGAATACCTTCGCTAGGGTAAAGGAAGTCGAGTTCAATAACCTGAAAATTAAAATGATTTAGGTGATTTGACTTTTGCATCAAAAATCATGCAGCATAGAATACAAAACCTTAAAGGCCTCAACTACAAAACACAAGACATAGAACAACCCTTATTTTTTTTCTTCTCCTTTGCTCCTTTTATTTCCCATCTTTTTAGTAACAAAACGTGAGAAATGAAACTGACCTGATCAGAGAAACCAGCATTACGAGACATAACAACAGCCCACCTATTGCCAGCAGTTGCCATTGCAGTAACATAAAAACCTTCCCTCCATTTTTTGTTTATCCACTTGAAAGGGAATGACTCACTCACTTTGTATGATTGCTGCGCATAGAGAGTACCTGTAATAAATCATTGAACAGATGAAGCCAGTGGAACATTTTGAAATTGAAAATGAACCGATGCATGTTTGAAGAAGATCACCTTTGGACATAACCACCAAGGAACTGCCATTGTTTGTCCCTGCCAGTGCGCTAATGTAATAATTTTTCTCCCATTGTTCCATTATCCATTCCTTCAAAGGGAAAGAGAAAGTGATTTACCAGAAAAGCATTAATCAAAGGGTAAATTATATGCACACTACGTCTACTAGTAATTTCAATGTATTACTTTATTAAATGTTAACTACATTTAATAAAAATGTTTCACATATTTGTCGGTGAGAGAGCCACAGAAACTATCACAAAGGTAAATTATATGCGCAGTAGGTCTACTTTACTAGTAATCAATGTACTACCCATATTTCAAAAAGAAAGGTGTTTTAGAATTTGGGATTTGATTTGTTAATGGGTATTTTGTGGTACTTTTGCTAATGCACAGAAACTATTGTAAATGGAACCAATAATAAGGAGTTTATGTTGCATGATACCTAGAGCCTTACGGTCAATTTTTATTAAATGTAGTTAAGATTGTCAATTCACGGGCCTATATAAACATTTAAAAAATGTATATGGAATAATTTACGCTTAAAAATTATTCAGTTATCCATGTTTAGCACATCATGTTATCTGGTGCTATGGTTGGAGGATTGCAATTAGAACATATAGTGCATCAGAACATCACTCACCTTGTGAAGAAAGTTTGTAGATAGCTCATAAACCTGAGCAGTGAAGCCTGTGCCTGCATCCATGATTAGGGCCCAAAGATTGTTACAAGATGCCACACAACTGATGAATAAACCATCTTCATTCCCCTTCTCGATATGTTGTGCAAGCCTCATATCAGCAACATTATAATGGTACCTAAAGTATAAGACTTGGTCATCAAGTTCCTCTTATCTAAGAATTTGATACTGAGTCAACTATCTAGATAATAAACACCTCTGTTTCATAGGTCGTCGTGCATTATAAACACTAATCCATTGATTTGCAGGCAACCCCATTCTAATCTTCTTTTTGGGCTGTTCATCGACTTCTTCTTCCATCATTAGACGACCTCTTTTTTGGCCTACCTGATATATAAGCTTTACAACATGGGAAGACATTTTAGATTAACTGTTTTTTATATAAAAAAACCGGACATTCTGTTACATAATCACTCTAGGAGGTAAATAAATAGATCCAAGATACAAATATAGGAAATTGAAATACCTTTTGAGCTCCATCAGTGTTAATTGGCCTAATATCTGGATTAGGACCTACTATGCCATCAAAAAGTGAGATGTACTTTGCATAGTTAGGTTCTTCGTCAAACTTCAAGTTGACCACGTATTCAACAAACTGTTTGAAAGGTTGTGGGCAAAAGCAACAAAGAGACTCTGGAGATGTAGCCATCTTCTTTTTGCACACAAGGAAACCTTTATTTTCACCCTAATAGTAAATAAAGAAATTTATTAAAGAAGATAAATCATCCACAAAGTCAATTAAAATGCAAATTAGCCTACCTGATACCCTTGCCAAGGTAGACGGCCACGGAGAAGAAAGATAAGTGTATAAGCAAGGGATTCTAAATCATCTCTTTTGCTTGCTGTCCTCCCAAGGTGAGCATGAACACTAGCATAGCGCACAGTCCCCCTATAGAACACATCAACAAGATTGCACTTTTACTAATGGTTAAAGTAAATATAAAATTTAATTGAGAAGTAGCCATTTTGAGTGTTAAAGATGTGGCGGGAACAAATTACCTGAAAACATCTGGTCGTTGATCATATTCAACATGCAAATTTGTTGAACTGTCCTTCCACTTAGTGGCTGTCAATTAAGAATATAAGAATTTAATAAGACATCATAGTTAGTTACGTTAACTGAAAAGAACTAAAAAAATTATACGTGCTAAACCAAGCACATTAATTACCTAAGCCGAGATCAACAAGAAACAATTTTTTTTCTTCAGAAGTCCCAGAAGGTCCAAGTAAAAAATTTTCAGGCTTCACATCCCCATGTACATAACTGGCATTAGCAATGACAGTAGTTACATCAAAAAAAATAAACTATAAAAGAGGTTGGTTATTAGTTCAGCAGGGATTGAAGAAGTTCCTATTGATTATAGTGTCTTCTTGACACATAAAAGAACAAACTAAGAAGCAAAGCAAACAGTAAACTTCTACCCTTTTGAATGCATATTCTCCAATATGGAGATTGCTTCAATTGCAATACATGCAACCATTTCCACAGACATTCTGCATAACAGGAGAGATGAAAATTAGCAAGTTAGCAATTCAAAACAATTACTAACCTAGATTCAACATTAATCATACGTGTGAGAATTGTTATTCCATACATCCCAAAGGCTTGGTCCCAGCATATCCATAATCTACAATTTGCATTTTTTTATTATTAGAAAAACGTCTCAAACTACTTGACAAACCCTAAAGGCCGAGGAGCTGAAAATTCTCTTATACCATGACATAGTAGTCCCCTTGACTGCCCTTGTAATGAACTTTTGGCACCCCGTGAATACCACCAAGTGTGCTACACAAATAGAATATTGGTTAGATTCCTCTAAAACTATTGTTTTCACTGAAAAATAAAGAAAAACTTACTTGTACACTTGCCATTCATAAGGTGGACCATAATTACAACCTTTGCTGGTCCTGTGCTCGAACTTTAGTGCTACCTGGGAGGCATTGAACATACATCAGAAATACTATGACCTTTTAAAATTATATTAATAGGAAAATACCACACCTCTACAGCACTAGAACCAGTGGTCCTATCACTTGTGCTGGCAGGTGAAATTCGACGGCCAACATAAACTTGTCCAAATCCACCTTTTCCTAGCTTCCTTTCAACTTTGTATAGTGGTGAATTGCTGACTTGTACCTGTTGAAAATATAAAATGAAATTTTTGCAAGAATACAGGAAGCATCATGATAAGTAGGAAAGGAATCAGAGATAAGAAGCTACTCGCACTAAAAAAATATCTTCCTTAGCAATGAACAGTATCACAATTTGCTCAAGCTGCTTATCTTCAACAATAGGAGACATCAATGTAGTTATATTGATAGGATAGAACTGTTTATCCTCAACAACAGGAGATAATGATGTAGATACTATTAATAGGACAGACTGGGCAATCAAAATGGAATGTAATTTTTAAAAAGTCATGTGCGAGTGTGATATGCCCTTAGGCTTAAAAACTAATGACCCCATCATACTTCAGTTGTTTGAGATGTTAGAAATCCAATCCTCACATACTGGTGGTAGTATGTGAGGAGAAGAATCCATTAATAAGCCCATGAATGCCAATGTGAGACTGACGATAAAACAGAGGGGTGTTATCTGATCCAGAGAGTACATGAGAGTAATTAGAAAGTTGAAATATCTTATCATTGCCAAGCTGGCTATATCATTCTTTATAAGTGTGATTAGTAAATTCCTTGAAATTTTATTTCATGATACATTGAGAAGTATCTTTAAAGATTATCCAATGTCTCAAAAATACTCCAAGAAAATGTCCCCTACTCTCCTATACCATGACCATGATCCTCTATTGATTGTGGGGGTGTACAAATGCAGATTAGCAAGTACCCCCGTAGATAACCATTCTATTTCAAGAAATTGTGTTCTTCTTAAAGGCAACTTGGCATTCTAAAAGCACGAGAAGCAAACTATCTGTCCAAATCAATTGCAGAAACAAAGTGCCAAGTTTTGACTCTTACTACATGCAAGCTTATTTGGCTCAAACATTTAACACCTAAGTTGGTAATACTCCTATTGAACCAATGAAGCTATGTTGTGATGATGTTGTCAAGTAGATTGCTTCGAATCCCGTCTCATGAAGGCCAAAACATATTAAGATTAATTATCACAATATTTCAAACTGAGTGATGTAGGTGCAAACCTGCAATTCAAAGGGGAAATATTATCTTAGCATAATTCAAAATAGATAGATAGATAGTTAGATAACTTTCTAGAAGTAATTAGAGAACTATCACATGGTGCTTGCAGTGTAGGATGGTGAGGCAACTTGTTGATGGTGGAGAACTGCATTGGATGGCATGGTGATTAAAGGACAACCAAAAAAAATTCCAAGAGATGTCTCTTCTTTGAGGTAGTTAACCCAAATAAAAACCGTCAAATGTAGACTTAGGCTACAAAATTCAAAACATCAATTGGAAATTGAATATACATATAAAAATTAAAAAGAATTTGTTCTAACTTCAAGGAAATAGGATAGCAACACAGATTTTTTTTTCATGAAATTTATTTCTCAAAACTTCTGGTGCTTCTGATTAAGTTAATCGATATACGAGACAATAAAATAGGGTCGGTAAGCATGACATAGCCAATCCGAATAGCGGACACTCATCATCACAATCAGGGAAAAACAGGTAAAGGTCTCACCTTTTCTGGGAGCGGTGCGGCGTTCCCCTCGTCCTCTCCGCCAGCGAGTTTATCAGCGCTCTTTGCCCCACTATTGTAATCATTCATCTTCCTCTCCCCGACCCCTTCCTGGATCTCCTCCCCTGCCAAGCCCCCAACCTCGCCGCGCCCTTCCACTTGACCGATCTCCTCCGCAGGCGGATTCTCGCCCACTGGCTGCTGGTTCCTCGCCGTCCGTCTCCGCCTTGTCTTCGGGCGCTCAGCCTGGACCACTGGATTCGCCTGCGCTCGGCCCCTACGCGCTCCGCTACGCAACTCCGGCATCATTCATCGACCCAACCCCATGCCTCAAAACCCGCAATTTTGCAGAGTGATTCGACCGAACCTCGATAGTGCGAACCTTGGCCGACTGGAGCACAGGCGGAGAGAGATCGAACGATACTGATCAAGAGGAATCGGTTAGATGGGAAAAGAAAGCAGGCCGTCCTTAGAGAACGATCGGAGCTAGGGTTTCGATCGGTAAGATTTTGATTTTATCGATCGCGAGAGAGAGAGAGAGAGAGTCGAGGAGTCGTATCCAACATGTTTAAGAGGACAACGCGGGTATAGTTCTGTAAGTGTGGGTGAAATTGCATTTAACTCACGCCAAATTTGGAAATTTTAATCGGACCCACTTCATCATCTCATTTTATTTTGGGCCGATTTACGAAGAGCCCATGGAAATTTTAATCGGGCCCACTTCATTATATTTTGCTCCATAATATTTTACATTAACATGACTTGATCTCTAAAAGTGATATCCCGTGCATCGTAAAATATGCGACTATGCGCGAGATTAGAATCGGAGCACTCAAAAAAAAATTCGAACGCCTGAAATAGTAAATAGTATCATTTTATATTTTATATTTTATATTTATTTTTTTTAATTTACGAGATTGAATTATAGTATTAAATAAAAAATTAAATAAAAAGTTTTTTTTATTTTTTATTTTGGCTTAACGGTTAAGCCATTTAAGATTTTCTTTTTAGGATTTAGGAGTTGAGTTATAGTGTTAAACACAAATAAAAATTTAACATTAAAATTATTTTTTATTTTTTTATTTTTTTATGGTTAAACCATTTAAGAATTTTCTTTTAGGGTTTCGAGGTTGGGTTATAGTATTAAACAAAAAAAAAAATAATGAAAATAAAAAAATATATTTACTATTCCAAACATCTAAATTTCTTTCGAGGCGCTTCGATTCTGATGTACACAATCGCATATTTTAAGACGCATAAGATATCACTCCAGATATGAATGCTTTACCTGTGATGACGTAGAAGTCTATGACAACAACAATGATATAGATAACAAAGATCTAAAGTAGCATGTTATATATGAGAAGTTTAAAAAATTTATGACGTTGAATTGAGATAAAGGAGGAGAATAAAATGGGTGACCCACCTCTTGTTGCAGTTTTGTCATATTAAGTATTTAATTTACGTTGATTAATTTTTTAATGATTAATTTGATTTTATAAAAATTTTTATCGATCATCAGGATAAATAAAAAATCGCTCGCAATAGATGATCTATCAACCAAGAGTTCTTAGATCATAGACAATTGTCCCCGGGACAATGGTGCACCGGTAGGATATCCGGGTTGTGACCTAGGGACCCGCGGTTCGATCCCCAACTACTGCGTATTTGCAAGAATTTTCCTTCAAATGGAAAACATAATCTAAGAATGCTCGGCATATGGATTGGCCGCCGTATGTGCTTCCCGATTTACCCCTGATGGTCGGTGGGAAACTTTCGTGGGACCGGGCCGGCCAAGCTTTCGTGAGACCGGGCCGATCATCCCCAGGGATTGATCAATCCATGAAATTGACTTAGATTTATCATTTTTTTTAAGATCATAGACAATTCCTTAGGAATCATTTTGGTATGTGAGAGGTATTATTATGTATCTAATACGTGATATATTGTATAGCTTTGTATTTATATTTATGTATATTTTTTCCATAAACATTAAATTCATTCTAAAAATATAAGATATATATTATTCCCTTAAAAACACTCAATTAAACTCTTTCTTGTAATAAAAATCATGATTAAAAAAATAATGAACTTGGAGCAAGAGAGTTAGTATTGGAGGAAAATCAAATAAGCACCATTTATTTTGTATTATCACGGAAAGAGTGTCCCATTTAAAAATTGTATTAAAGGAGTGTCTTATGTTTTGAAAATAAGTAAATAAGCTTGTTCAATATTAAATATTATAGTAGTTTTGATCAAAATTATTTTAATAATAATTAATAAATTTTAACTAAGACTAATTATAACCGATTGTTTTGGGCAATATTAAAATAGTTTTGGCAATAATTGCTAAGTAATTTTAAATATGTTGAAGCAACTTTGGCCATTAAAACAAAGAGTATTTTTAGAATAAGAGGGACTCTTTTAATGATAATAAAAATAAAGAGTGCCTTTTGTTTTATTTTAATTGTTTTACTAAAAATAGAGATATGTTACATGACCAATTCATATTTTTTGAAAGGGAAATGTATGGGTCATTATGTTGGGGGTTAGGCTATCCTTGTTTTCTTTATTAGAATTGACACTATTAGGATTAATTGTAAATAAATTAAATATTCATTAATAAATTAGATATTCAATTTGATTATAAATTATTATGTTCGTTTAATACATACCAGATCAATTAAATAAATAAGCTTAAATAACTCATTAAATTAAATAAACAAACTTGAATGTATATGTGTTCAGGTCGTTAATATTCATAGATTATATTTATATATGAACAAAGTTCTTAACCATGTCTATCAATAAAATTACTCTTACCAACATACTAAATAAATAAATAAATAAACTATTAAAATAAATAAATAAGTTTGCATTATTAAGCTCAATAATCAATTAAACAAATTTAAAATATAAAAATTTTAAACAATCAACAAGTTTGAATTGAGAGCTCGATAACATCTAAATAAACGAAATTCAAGTTCATAAAAAAAACTAAGTAAAGCTTGAATAGTCATTTCAACCACTTATTTTATTTTAGACTCAGCTTGATTGAATTAACTTATTAAATAAACTTGAATACTATAAAATTTAACTTAGCTAGAGAGAAATAGTAAAAATAATTATGATCGTTAAGAGAGAGAATGTTTTTTAATTTTTTTAATGATCAAAATTATTTCATATTTTTTAATCAATAGTTACAATTTAATACATATTATTTTTTTCTATAAAAAGAGGAATCCACCACCCTAACAATTCTATATAGTTGACCCCACAATCATCTATGAAAAGATAAATCAAGTAGCTGCATTTGATCATGACGAAGGAAAATATTGTTGGGACCGATGCGTTCGCTTGAAGGGGTGAATAGCGAATTTCCTTTTTTCTTGTGAAATCGTTAGCGGAAGCAAAATAAAATACGAAAGAAAACACAATCGCTAATCCAGTTTGTTTACTTGGTATCCACCTCTACGAGGTGACTGATTCAAGGATCCACACACACATATGACCTTTTCACTATGAAAATCCTTCTTTTCAAAGAACACTTTGAAGACGGAGAAACTCTCACACAATCAGTTTCTTCCTTTCACAGAATATAAGTGAAGTTTGAGGGAGAGGAAGAAACCTTTTACAAAGTCAGAGTTTTCTTCGGTGTCGACTTCTATTTTTATGTATTTCCGTACATCAGTCGACTTTTCCAAGGGTCAGTCGACTGATAGGCTTCAACGGCTCTTTAATCTGCATTTAATTGGCCAGCTGTTACCCCAACGGTAGTCTATCAGCCGATTGCACCATCACCAGTCGACTGATGTAAGTTGACTGATTTCTCTGTTTGGTCACCAGTCGACTGATCCATTTGAAACCTCTGTGTATGATTCTGATCAACCACCAGTCGACTGCATCAACAATGTCAGTCGACTGATCAAGCTGAAACTTCCTTTCCAGCTTCTTCTTCAGCCCTTAGCCTTGACGCAAACCTTCAAACATCTTCCATAAGCCTCGTGCCCTTCCTTGCACTAGCTTGAGACGTTTCCCTCAGCTTCGTGGTATTATGTCTTCCTTTGCCAAGAGGTCATGCCTTCGGGACTTCATCCTTTCCCAAGAGGTCGCACCTCCAGGACTTCATCATTTACCAAGTCTTCCAACTTGGACTTTCCTGTGGACTCAAACCACACAAGTTAGATCACCAATATTGCCTAACTTAAACTCATTTTAGCCAAATATAAAAATTCAAATCACTTGGGACAAGATTGCACCAACAAATTATCCTTAATAAAAAAAATAAGCATTTATCTTTTATATGATAAAAGATAAATCTTATTATTTTTTCTTCTTTTTTTTCAACTGCCACGTCCAAACGGTCCAAGTCTAAATCTTCTTCTTTGATCAAAGTCAATGGTCAAAGTCAACAGTTTGACTTTTGTTGACTTTTTGTAGAATCTTCAGTTGGGTGATTTCTGGCCAACCGGAGTTAGGCTCACCCGAACCCGACTCCAGCCTTTTGTCCCTCGAGCGTGCTTCCTCCCGGCTTCTCGTCCCTCGTACTTCGTGCACGTCCTTCTCAATCCACCGCCGTACTCTTCTGTAGCTTCCGCGTCTCTCGGATTGCACCGAGCCCGTCGGCTCACTTTCCCGCGCAACCCTTCTCGTCCACTACGTCTTACGCTTGACTTCCTCCGTACCTAAGTTCCTGCACACTTAGCAGAGAGATTAGAATAACACAGGACCTAACCTAACTTGGTTGATCACATCAAAACTAACTAGGGCACCAACAATATCTACCTAGTGAATATTGAGCCTTATTATTTTATTATTTATTGTGTGACACTTGTGGTGATTATTACTCTAGAACTTGCTCTGATTCTGTTGAGACCACATTACCATGAGGTTGCATGATTTTACGAAGGTCATTTCTTTACATTCATTCTCTTTTGTTAGCATATTAACCATCATAATTACCCTCGATATCAATCGTTGAAAAACAAACTTAATTTTGTAAGTGCTTGTCAAACATTATTAGACAGTAGGTCATAAATCTTTGTATGAACACGTGACAATCATGACTCTTTATTTCAAATATTTTTAATTTATTTATATCTACACATCAAGCCATATTTGAGGCATACCCATCAAGGAATTTAATTTCTTTCAACCAACTACATAAATCTTGCTTACTTTCTTTATCCAAAGTATACAAGCCTTTGAAAATTTATTGGTGTTTCATTCTGATACAACTGAGGTCTGCTAACTAATTCTTTTAAATCTTCATGTGATTTTGTTGTCTTTAGTTTTTCCAAGAACAATCATCATAGTATTGAAGATATTATCAAAAAATTTTTTTAACATGCATCACATCTAGTTTATGTTGAATGAGAAGATACTTTCAATATTGCAGCTCCCATATATGCTTCTTTTCTTCCAACCACACTTACAAACCCTAACAATGTATTTATTTAAATCATTAGAACCCGTCAGAGTTACTGATACAAATCCATCATTGTCTATTCCCCAAGTATTTCTTCTCTTGGCTTGATTATGGGTGGAAATTTTTTGACCACTTTATTTTTATGAACTCTTTCTTATTTCATCTGAAAGGGTGCTCTTTTGATAAAAATTTATGATGATTATCAAATTAAGATATCTTCCCACTGCAAGGTAATGAAAATGCATCAGACTCTTTCATGCAATGTGGGCATGCTAATTTTTCATCCATGCTCCATCCTAACAACATTGAGCATGTTGTAAAATCACTAATCATCCATTAAAGCAGCATGCAAGGTAAAATCTATTTTACTTGTAATATCATAAGGCTCTGATCCTACATTTCATAATTCATTCAGTTCGATAATCAAAGGTTATAAAAAAAATATCTATATTTTCTTTTAGATTCTTTGGACCTAGAATAAGCACCATTAGGAATATGTATTCGTCTGTTATGCACATCTATGGAGGCAAGTTATATGAAGTTAATATGACTATCCAAGATGAATATTATTGTTCAAATTGATCAAATGGCTAAAATCCATCTGTTGAAAGTCTCAATCTTACATTATGTGGTTCTATTGCAAAGGAGAAAAATATTGTATCAAGATGTTTCCATATAGATGAGTCAAAAGGATGACACATTATTTCTCCTTCATATACATGCTCATGATGCCACTTCATATAACTTGTTGTTGCAGCAAAAACATACAAGCGTTGATGTCTAGTAGTTAACAAGAAGTGATACATAACTTTCTATGGTAAATTCATCTTCTTCCTTAATATATGATTACGCTGCTTATAATGAGGGTGATTACACATTCTGCAATCAATAAGTTCACTGTTCTCATTCCAAAATATCATACAGTTATTTATACAATAATTTATTTTTTTATAAGTAAACTTAAACCCTTACTCAATTTCTTTGTACTGTAGAAGCTATCAATCATTATATTATCAATAAGGAGCAACTCTAACATCAATTAACAAATACCATCGTAACATCATTCTGAGAAATGATATTCTGCCTTGCTGTTCAATAGCTTTGTAGTAATTGATAATTGGGAATGACTAGAAGGAATGTCTTCCTACATTTCTTTTTCACTAGACTTTAATATGTCATATAGTTTCTGAACTTCAGGTGTTAGTATTTCATCAATATTTATATGATCAAGCATATTCATCATGTCCCAAATCATTGATTGCATTGCATTATCATTTGATGATGATTCATCTCAAGCAATAGGGTCAGATGATGAAGCAATAGAAGATCCAATTGTCTCAAACAAATAAGGCTTTCCATGATAGTACCAATTATAGAAATTTAGAATAAAATCATTTCTACCTAGATGTACATTCATAGTATCCTCATTGAGAAAACTTATATTTTTATATTTGTAATGATTACACGGATAATATAATTGGTCACCATTCATATAGTTTAGATGATGCTTAACAAAGTTCATAAATTCTTCAACTCAATCAAAATATATTAATTAGTGATAAATTTATTTTATAAACTATTGTACATTCAAGCTTTATTCATATACATTATAACCTGAAAGAAAAATTAATTTGTAACATTATTAAGCATGTATAAATAAACATGCATTTAGTTCACTACAAAAATACAGCCGTTTAGCAACGAAATTTTGCGACGAATAATATTTGTTGCAAATTTGGGACAAACTTTGCGACGAAAATTGAATTTGTTGCTAATTTGTAACGAAATTAGCGACAAATCCAATTTTGTTGCTAAAATTGCGATGACCTAAATTTGTCGCAAATTTCATTGCAAATTTGCGATGAATAGTGAAATTCGTCGATTTTTATAATTTTTGAAAATTGCGATGACCTTTGAATATTTTTGAAAAATATTTTCAAATTTTATAATTTTCTTTAAATAGCTAGAAATCATGGTTTTTATATATTTTCCTTGGAACTTTAACATTAAATTAGTAATTTTTAAATATTTTCATATTTGTACTAAAATTACTTCAATT